>ONZH01024018.1:0-240500 GCA_900303285.1 Rhinella marina | reverse complement strand
GGCCTGGGTGCTATACAAGCTGCGCCTCCTCCGTCAATTGTCTCTTCTCACTATACTGGACTGGGTGCTATAAGTGCTGCCAGCCTCCTCCTCCGTCAATTGTCTCTTCTCAACTATACTGGACTGGTGCTACAAGTGCCCATCTCCTCCTCCGTCAATTGTCTCTTCTACTATGGCTGGGTGCTATACAAGTGCTGCCCTCTCCTCCGTCAATTGTCTCTCTCACTATACTGCCTGGGTGCTTATCAAGTGTGCCGCTCCTCTCCCGTCAATTGTCTCTTCTCAACTATGCCTGGGTGCTATAAAGCTGCCCTCCTCCGTCAATTGTCTCTCAACTATACTCTGGGTGCTATACCTGCCGCCTCCTCCTCCGCAATTGTCTCTTCTCAACTATACTGGCTGGGTGCTATCAATGCTGGCCGCCTCCTCCTCCGTCAATTGTCTTCTCAACTATACTGGGGTGCTATACAAGTGCTGCCTCCTCCTCCGTCAATTGTCTCTCTCAACTATACTGGACTGGTGCTATACAAGTGCTGCCGCATCCTCCTCCTCCGTCAATTGTCTCTCTCAACTATACGGAGGGTGCTATACAAGTGCTGCCGCCTCCTCCTCCGTCAATTGTCACTATACTCTGGTGCATCAACTTACTGGCCTGGGTGCTATACAATCCGCCCAATTGCCTACTCTCCTCCGTCAATTGTCTCTTCTCAACTATACTGGCCTGGTGCTAACAAGTGCTGCCGCCTCCTCCTCCGTCAATTGTCTCTTCTCAACTATACTGGCTGGGTGCTATACAAGTGCTGCCGTCTCTTCTCCTACTGCAATTGTCCTTCTCAACTATACTGGACTGGTGCTATACAAGTGCTTGCTGCCTCCTCCTCCGTCAATTGTCTCTTCTCAACTATACTGGCACTGGGTGCTATCAAGTGCTGCCGCCTCCTCCTTCCGTCAATTGTCTCTTCTCAACTATACTGGCCTGGGTGCTATACAAGTGCTGCCGCCTCCTCCTCCGTCAATTGTCTCTTCTCAACTATACTGGCCTGGGTGCTATACAAGTGCTGCCGCCTCCTCCTCCATCAATTGTCTCTTCTCAACTATACTGGACTGGGTGCTATACAAGTGCTGCCGCCTCCTCCTCCTCCGTCAATTGTCTCTTCTCAAGTATACTGGCCTGAGGTGCTATCAAGTGCTGCCGCCTCCTCCTCCGTCAATTGTCTCTTCTCAACTATACTGGCCTGGCGTGCTATACAAGTGCTGCCACCTCCTCCTTCATCAATTGTCTCTTCTCACTATACTGGATGGGTGCTATACAAGTGCTGCCGGCCTCCTCCTCCTCCGTCAATTGTCTCTTCTCAACTATACTGGGCCTGGGTGCTATACAAGGCTGCCGCCTCCTCCTCCGTCAATTGTCTCTTCTCCAACTATACTGGAACTGGTGCTAATACAAGTGCTGCCGCCTCCTCCTCCTCCGTCAATTGTCTCTTCTCAACTTATCTGGCCTGGGTGCTATCAAGTGCTGCCGGCCTCCTCCTACGTCAATTGTCTCTTTCTTCAACTATACTGGCCTGGGTGCTATCAAGTGCTGCCACCTACTCCTCCGTCAATTGTCTCTTCTCAACTATACTGGCCTGGGTGCAATCAAGTGCTGCCGCCTCCTCCTCCATCAATTGTCTGTTCTCAACCGTACTGGGTCCAATACAGTACTATTACTGCTGCTGGTTCCACTGTCAAATGTCTGTTTTCCACCCTATTGGGTCCAAGGCAATGCTGCCGGTGTTGCCAACTTGCACTTTGTGTCCTATGTCTCGTGTAATCACTTACACCTTGGCTAATGTGTACCTGTTCTGGGGTGCACAAGGTCTAATTAAATGGTACGCCTGTCTGTCTTCTGACCTGTGATGTCACTGACTCCGCATCAACTTCAACACAGCCGTGTGTTTTTGGTGCTCTGGCATGACATGGACTGTCAAATGCTGTCAAATGTTGTCGACCTGGCTGTCGAGGACTATTTTTGCACTTTGATTTTTTCCACTTTTTTCATTGTAATAGCAACTGCAACTAAACGAAACTATACCCTATCAGACTCCCACTATTGTAGCTGCAATTATTCAGCCGTTATAGCAAGGTTCGTTTTAGGTTCGGTTTGTACGAATCCGAATTTTACGAAAGTTCGCCGAAACGAACCGAACTTTTCAAAAGTTCGCTCATCCCTAGCCCCAATGTTTGGGATGTGAAAACATGAGGTCATTCATATAACAAAGGTATTCTATGGGCTAGGTTCAGATCATGTTTTTGCAGTTTTGTTTTTCTTTTCTTTTTTTAAGGAAAACTTACGCCAGATCCTTTTTCTATCCTGTTTAAAAACAAATTCCAGACATCCCATTTATTGTACGATAAAAGTCAATTGTAACAGTACATCCTGTTTTAAAGTTACATGTTCTGATTTTGAAAAATAGAGAAAAAAAATGCAGCCTGCAACTTAATGAAACAAGGCTTTATTCTACAACAAGAAGTGTTGTGATGGAAAATAATAAATGGTCAAGTCACAACGGTTTACAGGAATTGAGAGCAGACTGTTATTTAGCTCTGCATTTTACTCATAGCTAGAGTCTGGTCACGGGTCAACCTGCTGAGTTGTCTTGGTGTGCTGAGCTTCATGATCTCTTGCTACAATGAGAAACTGCAACGTTCAAATCCAATTTTTTTATGTTTTTGTAATAATTAACTAGTCTCAAGGGTAGAGAAAGTAATAGATCACACATTTACTTTCAATGTTAATTTGCTAATTGACAGGAAATTTTGAAAACCTTGTACAGATGTCTAAAACGAAATGTTCACCACATTATTCTTCAAGGCACTGGGAATTTCACACACTGTTCACTTTCATAATGTAGATGGTTTAAGTAGAGTTGATAACTTTAATTTTCCTCAAAGGCAAATAGGTTGCCGTAAAAAGAACTGAATATTTTGTTTCTTTTTCTATTTTGTTTATTTTCTTTCGACCATTTAACAAAAAGCAGAGTGCATCAATTAAAGAAAAATGTACATTAAATCAATATGACCACAATTTGACTAAAAAACAACATCAATTCTATGTACACTTGTACACAGTTTTTGAAAGACATCTTGGAGAACTAAAATCACAGATCTTCTGTCTCTTTATGTAATTCCAATCTTGAAGATATTGAGATCAGGGCTCCGTGGGAGTCATACCATAATTCATGTCAGATTTCTCAGTGAGATTTTCTCACTAGGTGAAGGGATCTATGAGATATTTGTCCATGATTACCTTGGCTCTAAAAAATATAGACACTCATTTACTGTGGTGGATTTTTTTTAATTGACACGTTATGATAAAGTCAAAATGAACTTTTACACTTTATTGAAGCTTAAGGGTTTCTCCAAGACCAGGAACACCTCTACAGAATGACAGGGTGGGTGCAAGAGTAAAAAAAAAACAAAAACAAAAAACATTCTCCTGTCACTGGTGCTCAAACTGTTCTAGTTTCCTCTGCATCTGGTCACCCCTAAGCCCGAAGTGTGATGTGCAGGCCACATAAGTTACTGCTACTGCCTCAGCAAGGCCAGCGGTCACACACCATGCCTGAACATGTCACCGCTGAGGCCACTAACCATTCAGCTGCAATGATGTGTGTGTAGACGGCGATTCACACTTCCAGTCTAGAGAAGACCCAAAGCAGAGGAGAAGGTGATGTGACCTGAGCGCCAGTGACAGGTGTTTTTTTTTTAATAACCCTTGCACCCTGACTGTAAATATCAAAAGTGTTTACCAGCCTCAGAAAATCCTTCAAAGAGTGAATACCTATGGATCCCTAAATACCTTATTACATGGAACGAATATCGTACAGATTCTCGTACATACGAGCAAACATGTACGAGAATCGTGTGATGTAAAAAGTTTGGTTTGTACAATATGGAGTCGTCTGCTCTCTAACGATCTCATACATGCCTTTCGACTAATCTATCCACCATCTTTACATGTAATAACAAGGAGCGATTTAAAAGTAAACGAGTACCACACGATTATCTATGTGTATAGTAAGGGAAATTTTAATCGTTGTTGAGTCGCTACATCTTCAATAGTTTATCATTATCTGTATAACACCTGCTGTTGTGTTAGTACATTTAGAATCCATGCTACAGATGAATCTGTGCCTCTTCAACTAAACTTATAGTTAGCACATGGCAATCTCTTTCCAACAAAGCTAGAACCAGCCCTGTACCTCATATGGATCCTGAGATCCTGAGAAGGAGAGTGTCTTTTCTGCTGCAGCTAAGGGGGTGAGTCCATGCTCTCCCTATCACAGCTTACTAGGGCAGGTGAAGGATGAAACTGAGGATGTGCGGCCTTCTCGATGAGCAGGTCATAGAAATAAGAAATGAAGTGGCACTATACAGATACATTTTACTGAATAACAACATTTTTAAGTACATGTAATTACAAAAGTATTCAGATCCAGGTGCTGGTTTGAAACCTGTAGAATATTTTTAGTGGGACAACCCCTTTAAATGGAAAACATTTGGAATAACCAAGGCTCATCACCTAACCAAACTAAGTATGCAATTGTGGGAAAAGGACCTTGGTAAGAGAGGTAACCAAGAACCCAATGGTCACTTTGGCTGAGCTCCAAAGATCTTGTGTGCAAACAGGAGAAACTTGCAAAAGTTTAACCAATGCTTCAGCACTCCACCAATGTGTGCTTTATGGCACTCCTCAGTAAAAAAAAGTGCCTAAAGGACTCTCAGACTGTGATAAAATTCTCAGGTCGTATGAAACCAAGCTTGAACTTTTTGGCCTTAATGCAATACCTCTCAATACCATCCCTGCAATGAAATATGGTGGTGGCAGAATCATGCTGTAGGGGTATTTTTCAGCAGCTGGGACAGGGAGACTGGTCAGAGTTGAGGGAAAGCTAAATAGAGCAAAGTAGCAAAGTACAGAGATATTCCTAATGAAAACCTGATCCAGAGTACTCTGGACCTCAGACTGGGCCAAAGATTCCACCTTACAACAAGACAATAGCCTAAAGCACACAGTCAATACAACACAGGAGTGGCTTAGGGACAACTCTGTGAATGTCCTTGAGTGGCCCAGCCAGAGCCCTGACTTGAACCCAATCGAACATCTCTGGAGAGACCTGAAAATTGCTGTCCACTAATTGTCCTCATCCAACCTGACAAAGAGAGGATCTGCAGAGAAAAATGGCAGAAAATCCCCAAATCTAGAGTGCAAACCTTGTAGCATCATACCTAAGAAGACTGGAGACTGTAACTGCTGTAAAAGTTGTTTCAGTATTGAGTAAGGTTGCTGAATATTTAGTAATACAATATAATATTTTAATTTTTTTTAAAATAAATTAGCAAATATTTCGAACACTGGAGGGGATTTATCAAACGGGTTTAAAGAAAAACTGGCTTAGTTACAGATTCCACCTTTTATTTTCTAAAGGAGCTCTGAAAAATGAAAGGTGGAATCTGGTTGCTATGGGCAACTAAGCTATTTTTTCTTTGCACCAGTTTTGATAAATCTTTCCCATTTTGTATTCACGTTGTCATTATGGGGTATTGAGTGCAGAATGATGGGAAAAAAACTTTTTTGATTTTAGCACATGGCCACAACAAAACAAAATCTGAAAGACGTGAAAGGGTCTGATGACTTCCCAAAAACTCATAAGCAACATTTTTCTAGGCGGACATGCAAATTGTATATGGACTAATTTGCAGTGTAGACATGTGCAGCGTGTGTTAACCAGATGTGTCCAGATTGGGAAATCTATGAAAATCTGCTGTACATAAGTGACCAAAAGTCACAAGATCATTTTAATAGCAAGAGGATGAAAATATCACACATTATACAGGAAACAGTTCCAAACCGCAAGTCGAGCACAAGCCAAGTAAAACAATTACGTTGACTTTTTAAAGTAATCAAAACTGTTAGAAATACTGCTGAAATTATTATGGCTTCATACTCAAGTGCTTGTTCTATTGAGATGAATGTTTGAATAAAGACCTGTGCTTCGATTATGTAATACTCTACTACAGGACTATTCCCCAGCTTCAAATCAATCTCAAGAGGAAAGTATGGAATGTAAAGCAGGTGTTGAAGAACACACCATCCCTTAGACACCGATCCTTCTCCTGTCACACAGTACAATCTTCTGTATGTTTATTGGGGTATCAATCTATTACCATGTTCAATATACTCAAACCACAATATGTAAAATTCTTATACTGAAAAAAGATGTCAGAATGCTCAAACAAAGCAGGACAAAGCGGTGGCATCTGTACGCGGCATCTGCTTATAGACATATGTATGCGGTCTTGTAGAGTACCTACCATTAGAACCAGTAGCATGTGAGTTTAATCCAAGTAAACGGAATGTTCCATAACTGAAAACCTTCACTAGTACACCATACTGTAATAATATACCAGCACACACCTCTGGTACTTGGTATTCTGCTCTTAGTCACCACTTTCTCTTGGAGCTGGACTACCCCTCTTGGGTTGTGCACATAGTCCGGGTCCTGGACCAGTGTGTTCAAAGTGCCTTTGACCTTAGCCAATTATCTTTCAGTGCACATTTTATTAGGGTCTTTCTCCCTTGGGTTGGGAAAATAAGGTCCAACTCTACTACATTGTGTTTCTGCCTTGTTGCTATGTTTATGACCCAACTTGTTTTCTCAACTTCATCTAGTTGTTTTATCCATCTTGACTTCTATCTGACCTCCACTTATCATTGACGTCTACTTGCCTCAACCTTTGCTCCATCTGAGTATGTATTATATGTACTGGATATGTACCGGTACTATAATGTAACTTGGAGTCTCCTGCCTTACTCTGTCTGATGTAAATGGAGACTTGTGTGAAACTGATGTGGGGCAGTGCATACCCCTTTGCTGGTTTACACACCATGGATTGGATCCCTGGATTAGCCTTAAGTCATATTCGATGAATAATGACTAATTGGCGATTGTTACACAAACCCTCTAAGCTATGTGCTAAGTTAATAGTAACAGTGTAAGTATACCGTATTATATAGACTTTTGTGGTATGACTGCTTAAATTTCAATTGATGAATATTGTCTACAGTAACAGCTTTAAGGGCAACTTGTGTGCAGCTTCGGATCTTCTTTTTTGTGGTTGATTATTCAATATCATTCCACCTTTCTGTAAGGATTCTTCATGTTCTGCATGTAATTAAAATCCTTTTATAACATCTTGAAAATGTTTATCCTTTCTAAGAATGTCTATGTTTATTCAAGATTTCTCTAAATTCCCCTGCTGTGTATAGGTTTTAATTTTCATCATCACTTGCCTTGTAAGTTTGTTGAATTTAGGCTACCTGGTGGCTCATTAAGCAGGTTTATCTTATATTTGAAGAACCACTTCCAGACAAAATGTAGACATTTTTTAGGCATTGTGAACTGCTGCTTCTGTCTTTTATAGTATTTTTATGCCTCCAGCATTGGTGTGTAATCTGTAGCTTTGAAACTGATCCAGCAAAACTTATCTTCGGACCAAACTGTTTACTTTGGCTGCTGGGTTTGAGTGGTCTATAGTACAGATGTGTCCTTTTCCTCATGACTAAAGATAACCATGTGTCACAAGATAACCAGGTTTTCCAGAAAAACATAATTTTTCAATAGTCTGTCACAAGATTTCTATCCTACACATGTCTATGTGTGATCACTTAGTGCATGTGATGTGAATTGCATCCTGACTAGGGCTTTGCTAGTAGGTTACCATGTTGTATTGAAATGGTTTCATGAGAAATTACTCAAATTAGAACTGAAGTAAGGCTGGACACATCTGTGTACAGCCCCTTTAATTAAAATTTATTAATGGTATTCTGGGACAGTGACAGTCACATTTTCTTAGGGCAATAAATTACAGACTATTGCATATTATTTTTGGGTGGCACCAGAATAATTTTGTAGGCAGTGTAAAAGTATCTCAAAGGTGTTTTTCACTGTTCATAATGATAGAATTTTTAGTTTTTATGTTTTATTAAGAAACTTCTATAGTGGTGTAAGTAAAACCTCTACTCAAAAGCTGAACAAGAGAACAGACTGCTAACAGTACCCTTACCCGAGTGTTAGTTAGCTTGAGTAAAAACCCACCTGACCACCACTGGTGAATCTTCTCCAATTTTAAAAGAAAAGTGAATCTGTCATGAGCTGAATACCCATTTTGTTAGAGGTGCTTAGATTCACCCATATCCAGAGCTCTCACTTCTGTATAGAATATATTAAAAGTTAACATTCATTGTACTTTATGTAAATATGGGGGTTTGTTTGCATTTTCATGTTTTAAATCTTAATAAAGATTATCTGATTTTTTTTTTAAAGTACAAACAACAGAGGAAGTTGAAGAGCCAGGAAAGAAAGTAGAATACATGGATTGACTTAAAAAAACATCCATATTTTTTTGGTAAAAAACAAGCAAACATATATTTTAAGTAAACAATAGAGTGTAACAGCATTGTAATGTCACTGTAAAAGAACATGGAAAGTAAAGGACACCAAGAAAGGGCCCACACCCCTATTTCCTTGTTCCTCTGTAGTCTCTGTAAAGTCTAATAGGGTTAGCTTTATCATCCACATTCACCTAACTGGCATTAATAAGTTGCAAGCTTGGGTTTTGCAACTTTTTAAACACCATTAGTGCATAATTATCACCCTTGCTACTTTCTGAAAAAGGGGATATAATGGGGACGATTGATTGGCCTGGCATATTTAACAATAGGTCATATGAGAGCTTATCAGATCCCTCCTGACCTCTGCACAGGTCACATGACATGCCTAGAAAACTGTCCCATAGAAGTCAATGACGTCTCCTCATGTCCATTGTGTGTATATCTGCTTTCAAAAGACAGGAAGTGTAAACATATTTTAGGCCTATTGGCCAATGAGAAAACTGCAGGATTATATTCATTTTTTAAAATATAGATAGTGACTTGGAAGAAATAACAAAACATTCTAAAAAAAAAAGTTTAAAATAAAAATGTGATATAAACAATAGGTTATTTTCTGATGAGACCTTTCCTTTAACATCCCATAATGAATAGTTTTAGAAATGTGCAGATGCTCTTTATACTTTGTGTCACTGTCCTCTGTTTGTGACAGCTTATATCACTTGGAATTAATAGGGGTCGTGCAGTGTCCCACTTATAGTGTGCACTACAAATGTTATGTTTTTGTTAATATGCCATTCATGTATTTTGAATGCTGTAGGAATCTTAACAGGCTGGTACACTACATTCATATTTCTCGCCACTAGGTGGTGCTGTAACACCACATATATGTACCATAGGGTGTGTCAAGTTCAGGTTAGAACTGGTTTAGCTGCGAACCAGCTCAGAGAAGAGTGGTGCTGAGCAGAGAAGTGGTAGAGAAGAACAGGCAGCTGCCCTGCTAGCCCTCGGCTTCAACCTAGCTGAGGGATCTTGTGGCTAACTTCTTTAGACCCACTTCAGACAGACCAGAAGCTGAAAGGATATAGTGTAGGTGGAGGTAAAACTGGCTGTCTTACTAAAGACTGAACTAAACTAAGAAACAAGAAGGATATATTTGATGGATTTGATGTCACTGAACATGATATAATACAGTATTGAAAAGCTGAGAGTAGCTATTTGTGTGATCATTTTAAATCTCATATGAAATGGTATGAAATAATCTAATATTAATTATAGGACCTTTCTTGGAGCTTCTACCAGAGCAGCATAGCTACTGTACTTCTAAAGCCTTGACTAATGATTGCTGCTTCATCTACTCTGGGAAACCATTCTCTTCAATTGGGAAGGAAGCATGGATTGATGAGGAAGGAAGGAGACAGCCACTTTATGTACACAATGTCGTATCTACCCTTAGTGTATAATATACATCTAGAGAAGTTGATCATTTACATCAACTATGGAGCAGCAGGATGCGGTATAGCCGGACATCAGCCCTTCCTTCGCCATGGGCCCTGTAGGAGTTTCATGTGTTCACTATATGGAATGTAAATTTCTCCATATCACTGCATGTAGAAAGCATTGTTAGGCTAAGTTTTGGTGTTTTTCACTGCTTCACTGCTGATTTAGCTAAAAAATACTTTGGCCAGATATTATTTTAACATCTATAAAAAATATTGAAAAGTACACACACACGGAGCAATTTACTAATCCTGAGTAAACTTGAGTAACTTAAAGTGTAACTGAAAAATTAGAAAAAATAGCTCTAAAATGGTCCATTTTGATCCTAAGCAACACTCCTCTGTCTTCTTACATAATACAGTCAGACGTCAGTCTCCAATGTTACATTTTGTAAACAGAAGACAGAGGAGCATTGCTAAGGCTCAAAATGGGCCACTTTAGAGCTATTTTTCTAAAACAAATGTATGATTTCAGTAATTAAAGTACATTACAAAAAAAGAATGGCAGTTACACTTTAAGGTTCAGTATTTGATTAGCTTCTTTTTTTTTTTCTTAAAAATTTTGGCACACATTGTTGCATATTAAGCCACACCCTTTCCCATTAAGCCATGCCCCCTTAGTGAGCACGGCACAGTGGAATATACTTTTTGGTACATTAACATAATAACTATGCCATCAACTTGATACAACATTATGAACCAGAATTATGCCAAATAATAATGCATTTTATAACAAAATTTAGATGCAGTCACATTAGTAAATGCGTTATATTGTTTGTCATGCTTTTGTTTCATCTGTTTTTCTCTGACTTAAAGGGGTTGTGCAAGAATGTTTTTTTTTTTTTTTTTTTTTTTTTTTTTTTAACTCCTCCACTTGGCCGGTTCCGTAAAGGAAAGATTACTTAACTGTTTTCCAATGCAATTGTCACATGATGTAAGGATCAGGTCTCTACCATGGCCAGTGATTGGCTGAAGAGATGTCAGACCTGATGTTGACATTGAGGGAACCCAGCAGAGCGGCCCAGGCCTAGTGGAGATGGAGTGGGGAACTGGCACTGGGAACAGGTAAGTAATACTTCCTTTGCAGGTCCGGCCAAGTGGGGGGGGGGGGCACTGTCAACCCCTCCCCACAATTCTTGCACAACCCATTTACATCACAAAGAGAACTTCTGTGTAAAATATAAGTAAAATGTAAATAATGATTTGCAAATCTCACAAACTAGATTTTGTGAATAAAATATGGTTCTATGAGATCTGCATATCATTGTATTCTGTTTTTATTTACATTTTACAGTGTTCCAACATTTTTGGAATTGGGGTTGTAGATAAAACACCTACAGATTTTATCGACACCACATAACCAACAGGAAATAAATTAATAAAACAGACAAATATGTACAGCTGTGAGCAATACAAATTCCTTATCTCGTCCCTAGCTCATCACAGAGAGTCTCTTCAGTGAATACAGGATATGTTGCAGGAAGGGACATGGAGGAGGGATGTAGCTGACAGGGAATACACAGCTGATGTCATCCAGCCATGGTCTATCAGGGTTGTGCCCCTACTGGAAGCCTCCTTCTGGTCAATGAAAGTGGGATATCTTTGTTTGAGAGCAGGGAACGTTCAACAGGGCCAAAAGGAAAGCCATGGGGATTGAATTATCAGGAGATGCTATGTGGAATTCTTCACTTCCATAGAAATTCCGCTATCCTACCCTCTGTGTTACTCTAAGACCACCAAAGCCTTGAGCAGTCAGGAAGGTTAAAGATAAATAAATATGAAAAATGAGAAACTAACAAATAAATGTATTTTTATAAAATACCATTATCCACCCAATGTCGACCAACTTACTAATTAGCTTTTTAGCTGTGCGTGAGTTCCGATATAAATTTTTAGGCTCTGGACAAATACATTGAACTAAATGTAATTAAAAATAACAAATAAATTCAATTATATTAAATACATTAAATCCAATTTAATAATTTATTATATTGTAACATACTGAAGTTGCCTAGGAAATATGTGCCATATTTAGTATATTGTATAGTATATGATTCTGACCACGTATGAAAGAGGCCATAAACATTTATTTAAGCCATTGCTCAGCAATGAAATCTAGAAGCGTAGAAAAAAACAAAAGAATGGTACTTCTCACACTCCAGCATAGTACATAGTAGAAATTGTAAGATTGAACTGACCAAACACATAAATAAATTCAGACTTTAATGTCAGCAACCTTCAGCACTCCAGCTGCTGTGAAACTACAACTCTCAGCATGCACACTTACTCCGCTGTTCTTGTAACTCCCATAGAAGTTGTTGCTGAGAGTTGTAGTTTCAGAACAGCTGGGGGATAAAGATAGCTGATTCCTGATCTAAACCATATGCCAAAATGAATGCAATACTCAGCCTACATACTTAGATAAAATCAGATCTCATTCTGGACCCATCAACTTAATTCAAATCCCAGACCAAGCCCCAAAATAAAATTAGTCCCTTGACTAGAACCCTAAATAAATACAGATTACAGATCACGAAATTGATTCTAAAAAATTGTATCTAATTTCACAAAAATTATTCTTCCAAACAAATCTGAAGTTTTGCCGATTGACTGTGGAAAATCATAAGCAAAACTGCTGACGACCAGCTTACTTTTAAAATTCAGTACACTAGAGAGAGAAATAGGTCAGGGAAAGAAATATGAGAATGGAGGATGCCATGACTCCAACTGGGGCTCCAGATGATGGGCTTGCCCACAGTGCTTTGCAGTCAGTCTGACAGCCAATCAAAATGGAGGATAGTGGCTTGGGTATTATACTCTATGCCAGCTGAGAAGCACAGATGCATTTGTGAGCTCAGACACTGATATGACAGAATGTTTCTGTCATGTCTCTGACAAACAACAGACACCCAAGCCAGCCATTATGGGGTCTTACAAGAACAATGTGGTCATTATGAAGAAGATATATTTAGTTAGTTAGATTGAATTACTAGGTAGAGAGTCAGTTTTTTTCAGTAGGGAGAGCAGTAGGGTGGTTTGTGTACTTAGGTTATCAGGGTGACAGACTGAGTCCACCCCTGGTTAGTTAGAGAGTCTTAGCTGAACAGAGTATGAAACGACACCTACATATATGAACGCCTGCAAACTGGGCTGAGAAAGATGCCTCCTCTGGAAGACTCCACACTTGAGACTAAAAAGCTGCCAGAGGGCTACTTAACTGAGAGGAAACCCCTGAGGGAAAGAGAACAGAAAACTATACAAGGTCTAGAGCCACCAAGACCATGCACTGGATTCAGGCAGTAAGTACAACTTGTTTATGGTTTAAAGACTTTACTGCTTGCAGAAAGGGTTATTTGCTTCTGGCACCAACCACACTTTGTGATGGTCTGACCATACAGATCAAAGGTTTTCACCATGCTGTGGGAGCTGCAGTATTGATTCAAAGTCTTGCACACCTATGGTCACTGGGGAAGATTGTTAGCACCTGTAGAAAGACAGTCAGGGACTACTACTACCATCATTGCCACTGTCCATACACACCGATTGGGGAAAAGTAAGCTCTGTGATATACCTCAAGATTGTACTAATTGCTACTATTTGTATGGCAACTCTCTTCATTATTCTAATTAAACTGAGCCTGGTTGCTGCCCCCATCATCCATGAAACCCGTGCTTCTGTCCTCCTGCCTTGCACTGTGCCAATCATTCCACATCAAGACCACCTCAATTACTGCCACTCCTCTTCAAGGGCACCCCAACTACCACCACAAGAATTGTGTGTACTACTTTGATAAATCTGGTGAATTCTTCAGAACTGTTGCTTTGTTTGGTAAACAATGCATTTAACAAAAGCAAAATCTTCCTCATTTTTTGAGTTCTACATTCCTTCCTCTCCTTACAACGTTACTTACAGACTGTAATAACATTTATTTTGTTCATTATGGTGTGTAAATGAACACTTTCTGCCCAATTCCCATCTGTACTTTCTTTTCCCCCTGTTGTGGTGGTTATATAAATATTTTATACAATTACCAAGACATACATATTAACTGATATCAGCTACTTCCATTAAGACTCCCACAGAATAGATGGCACAGTGCTGCTTAACTGAACCGCATAGTATCCCATCTGCAACATTTGTAAGGATTAAGTGATTTTGTCTGAGCCACAATTTACTAGTGAAAATTGATTCTTACTCTGTGGTGGATTTCCATCACATGAGATACAAGTACTGTGCATCCAGACTGCAGAGCTTTTGATGACCGAGCGGGACTTTATATTCTATCCATCCAGAATCATTGCCTAAATTATATTTAATAGGCATAGCATAAACACTTGGCATGCAGATACATAGCTCCACTTTATACTTTATTATGCTTTATAGTGTCTAGTAATCCAGAACAAAGGATGACTTCATAGCCAGTTACAGTAAGTCATTTCAACTTTCCTATAGTGAGGTAAGGGAAGAAGGGGGATGAATGGGGATTTCTATTGCCAGATTAGAAATTATTATCTATCTGTGACAAACGCCTTTCACAAGGAGCATATTCAGGCGTAGACTGGATGCCATTACAGTAGATAGTGAACTGTGACTTCTGCCCCGAATTTATGACAAATGATTACTAAGAGACCATTCTTTATTCCAATAGTAATAGAGCAAATGCTTCTAATTAAATTACCACGGAAAAGAACTTAAATCTAACAAATGTAATGAGGAAAGCAGTTTTAGGCTCTGATACATTGCTGTGCATGCATCTGAGGCAACAGATCACCACCATGAGTCTGGTTCATACACTAGTACCATTATGCTTCTATTTAAAGAACAGTTGGGGGGAATTAGCCCCAGATGTTCTTCTCCTTTCCACAGTAACTTGTGGTGTGTTTCCATTCTAGAAAAAAATGTGCATAAAACAAATATAACTTGGCCTTCAAAATCCTTATGGAGAGGGAATTTGGACAATTATTATTAACTAATGCTCCTATTATTCTCTGGATTGGATATTTTCCTAAATGCTGATGCAGATTTGTTTCAGCTCATCCCAATGGAGTGTAATGGATAGTGTGCAGCTACTCAAGTTCTTCCACACCAAACTCATTCAACCATATCTTTTTGGACCTTGCCTTGTCCACTGGGGCATCGTCAGGCTGAAACATAAAAAATAAATTTGGTCGGTTCACTGAATTTCCCAAAAAGATTTCATTCGATCTAAATTTATTCATGACTAGAGATGAGCGAGCATACTCGTCCGAGCTTGGTGCTCGTTCGAGTATTAGGGTACTCGTAAGTGCTCGCTGCTCGGACGAGTATCTCGCCATGCTCGAGGAAATGGCAACTTCCGCATCGTGCTTTTTTGGCGCCTATAAACACAGCCAATCACAAGCCAGGAGACTCTACGGTACACCCAGCATCAGCAGGAATCACCCACAAAGAACCCAACAGCCCTTCTAAGGGCTAGAAGACATTTTTTTTTGTCTCCTGACTTGGCTGGCTGGCTGGCACTAGTAGTGCAGCTATCACCATATATAACCCCCTTTTTTTTTTGTTATATCTCAGTGATACAAATCCATTGCACACAGCAGTGTGGAACCATTCTGTGTGTCACAGTTCAGTACACTCACTATTTTCTGTCCAGGTGACACTTTCTGTACGTCACTGAATACAACCAAGTCTTTTGCTGCCTGTCACGTGTATAGCTTGATCCGAAAAATCTCTGTGCGACATTTGTCTGCGGCGCAGTCTAAATAGCTACCGTCATTAGGGTGTCAGTTAGCTCTACGATAGTTTCTGCACGTCACATTCCAAAAAAAAACAAAAATCCAAAACAAAATATATTAAAAAAATTAGTTTTTTTGTTGTTTTAGCTCAGTGATACAAATCCATTTCACACAGCTGCGTGTAACCTTTCTGTCTGTCACAGTTCAGCACACTCACTCCAATCCGTATTTTCTGTCCAGGTGACACTTTCTGTATGTCACTGAATACAACCAAGTCATTTGCTGCCTGTCACGTATATAGCTTGATCCCAAAAATCTCTGTGTGACATTTGTCTGGGTCTCAGTCTAAATAGCCACCGTTAACAGGGTGTGAGTTAGGTCTCCAATAGTTCCAGCACGTCACGTTCCCAAAAAAACAAAACTAAAAAAAAAATATAGAAAACAAAATATATAAAAAAAAGAGTTGTATTTGTTGTTTTAGCTCAGTGATACAAATGCATTTCACACAGCTGCGTGTAACCTTTCTGTGTGTCACAGTTCAGCACACTCACTCCAATCCATATATTCTGTCCAGGTGACACTTTCTGTACGTCACCGAATACAACCAAGTCATTTGCTGCCTGTCACGTATATAGCTTGATCCTAAAAATCTCTGTGTGACATTTGTCTGGGTCGCAGTCTAAATAGCCACCGTTAACAGGGTGTGAGTTAGGTCTCCGATAGTTCCTGCACGTCACGTTCCCAAAAAAACAAAACTAAAAAAAAAATATAAAAAAAATATATAAAAAAAATTAGTTGTATTTGTTGTTTTAGCTCAGTAATACAAATCCATATCACACAGCTGCGTGTAACCTTTCAGTGTGTCACGGTTCAGCACACTCACTCCAATCCGTATTTTCTGTCCAGGTGACACTTTCTGTACGTCACTGAATACAACAAAGTCATTTGCTGCCTGTCACGTACATAACTTGATCCCAAAAATCTCTGTGTGACATTTGTCTGGGTCACAGTCTAAATAGCCACCGTTAACAGGGTGTGAGTTAGGTTTCCGATAGTTCCTGCACTTCAAGTTCCCAAAAAAACAACACTAAAAAATTAAAAAAAAAAAATACATAAAAAAATTAGTTGTATTTGTTGTTTTAGCTCAGTGATACAAATCCATTTCACACAGCTGCGTGTAACCTTTCTGTGTGTCACAGTTCAGCACACTCACTCCAATCCGTATATTCTGTCCAGGTGACACTTTCTGTACGTCACCGAATACAACCAAGTCATTTGCTGCCTGTCACGTATATAGCTTGTTCCTAAAAATCTCTGTGCGACATTTGTCTGGGTCGCAGTCTAAATAGCCACCGTTAACAGGGTGTGAGTTAGGTCTCCGATAGTTCCTGAATGTCACGTTCCCAAAAAAACAAAACTAAAAAAAAAATATAAAAAAAAATATATAAAAAAATTAGTTGTATTTGTTGTTTTAGCTCAGTGATAGAAATCCATTTCACACAGCTGCGTGTAACCTTTCTGTGTGTCACAGTTCAGCACACTCACTCCAATCCGTATTTTCTGTCCAGGTGACACTTTCTGTACGTCACTGAATACAACCAAGTCATTTGCTGCCTGTCACGTATATAGCTTGATCCTAAAAATCTGTGTGTGACATTTGTCTGGGTCGAAGTCTAAATAGCCACCGTTAACAGGGTGTGAGTTAGGTCTCCGATAGTTCCTGAATGTCACGTTCCCAAAAAAACAAAACTAAAAAAAAATATAAAAAAAAATATATAAAAAAATTAGTTGTTGTTTTAGCTCAGTGATACAAATCCATTTCACACAGCTGCGTGTAACCTTTCTGTGTGTCACAGTTCAGCACACTCACTCCAATCCGTATTTTCTGTCCAGGTGACACTTTCTGTACGTCACTGAATACAACCAAGTCATTTGCTGCCTGTCACGTATATAGCTTGATCCCAAAAATCTGTGTGTGACATTTGTCTGGGTCGCAGTCTAAATAGCCACTGTTAACAGGGTGTGAGTTAGGTCTCCGATAGTTCCTGCACGTCACGTTCCCAAAAAAACAAAACTAAAAAAAAAATATAGAAAACAAAATACATAAAAAAAATTAGTTGTTGTTTTAGCTCAGTGATACAAATCCATTTCACACAGCTGCGTGTAACCTTTCTGTGTGTCACAGTTCAGCACACTCACTCAAATCTATATATTCTGTCCAGTTGACACTTTCTGTACGTCACTGAATACAGCCAAGTCATTTGCTGCCTGTCATGTATATAAAAATCAAAATCCCAAAAATCTGTGTGTGACATTTGTCTGGGTCGCAGTCTAAATAGCCACCGTTAACAGGGTGTAAGTTAGGTTTCCGATAGTTCCTGCACGTCACGTTCCCAAAAAAACTAAACTAAAAAAAAATATAGAAAACAAAATATATTTAAAAAATTAGTTGTATTTGTTGTTTTAGCTCAGTGATACAAATCCATTTCACACAGCTGCGTGTAACCTTTCTGTGTGTCACAGTTCAGCACACTCACTCCAATCCGTATATTCTGTCCAGGTGACACTTTCTATATTTTTTTTTAGTTTTGTTTTTTTGGGAACGTGACGTGCAGGAACTATTACCCGGGTAGGGGACGTATTAGATATTGTACTGATTTTTGTTTGGTTCTTCTTTTAATTGCCTCCTGCGATAGACGGGAATCGAACCCGGGTGAACTGCTTGGGAAGCGGCTATGCTCACCACTTTGCCACCAACAGCCACAGCAACTGATAAGAACAGATACTAAACTTGATGTCAGCTGCAGTGCCAGCATGAGCAGTGGTGTCACCTGCAGGCGGTGATGGACCTTCGTTGCACCTAGTTGGGTGTTTCCCTAACATGTGATGGGTATTTGCCTCGCCTTTCTTGGTCTGGGTGAGCACAATTGCCATGAGGGTAACCACCAGGCTGTTGCCTGAGAATTTGGGGTAATGGTGGGATTAGGCAGCCTCAGAGGCATCCATGCATGCTGCCCCTGCTGTTTCCTGTCCATTTCCGTGGTGTTTCCATCATTTTCTGAGGTTTCCAGGTTTTCACCCAGCCTTCCCTAGGCAGAGCCTTGGTCCCCTGCAAAAATGCTCGAGTCTCCCATTGACTTCAATGGGGTTCGTTATTCGAAACGAGCACCCGAGCATCGGGAAAAGTTCGACTCGAATAACGAGCACCCGAGCATTTTAGTGCTCGCTCATCTCTATTCATGACAAATCGCATTAAAAAAACAGCTATTTCCTGGTTGCAGAGAGCCTGTATAGTACTGTAGAACACTGTGCCTTGCAGTAACACGCATAGGGAGCCTGCTGTGGTAGTGAAACAATACTGTGAGTACAGCAGCAGCCATTGATTCGAGAGGAAATTGGACTTCGGGAAAAATCAAATTTTTCCTGAAATTCGGATTGAATTCCACCTCATCAACTTTGATTCACTTATCTCTAGTTATCAATATCTGATTGGCGGGGGTCTGACACCGGGCACCCCACCAATCAGCTGGTTGAATGGTTGAAGAGAAAGTGTACTCCTTGCCAGCACTGCCTTCTCTTCATTATTTACCTGCTTGTCATTGCAACAACAGCAGTGAGCAGGTGTAATTACAAGAAGCCAAATGTATCGGAACGAGCCATCCCATTAAAATTAATGGAATGGCTTAGGTGTAATTACACCTGCTCACTACAGCTGTTGCGATGGCGAACAGGTAAGCAATAACGAAAGGGCAGTGCTGGTATGGCATGCGCCTTCTCTTCAGCCAGCTGAAGATTTTTATTCAGCAATCTGTACTCTGATATCTCTAATTAAAATCCAGTGGGACAAACTGCCTTCAGAAGTCACCTAATTAGTAAATAGAGTCCACCTTTGTGTAATCGATTCCCAGTATAACTTCAGCTGTTCTGTGAAGGCCTCAGAGGTTTGTTAGAGAACATTAGTGATCAAACAGCATCATGAAAACCATTTACCACACCAGACAGATCAGGGAAAAAGTTGTAGAGAAGTGTAAAGCAGGGTTAGATTATAAAAAATATCCCAAGCTCTGAACATCTCACAGAGCACTGATCAATCCATCATCCGAAAATGGAAGGAGTATGACACAACTAAAAACCTACCAAGCCATGGCCGTCCACCTAAACTGACAGCCCAGGCAAGGACTGTACTAATCAGAGAAGCAGCCAAGAGGCCCATGGTCACTCTGGATGAGTTGCATCTTTCCGCAGGACAACTTTTAGTTGTGTACTCCACACATTTAGCCTTTATAGAAGAGTGGCAAGAGGAAGCCATTTTTTAAAGCAAGCCATAAGAAGTCCCGTTTGCAGTTGGCCACAAGCCACAATTCCTGGCACATACACATAACAGCAAACATGTGGAAGAAGGTGCTGTGGTCAGATAAGACCAAAGTTGAACTTTTTGCCCTAAATGCAAAATGCTTTGTGTGGAGGAAAACTAGCACTGTACAACACACCATTTCCACTGTGAAACATGGTGGTGGCAGCATCATGCAGTGGGGATGCTTTTCTTCAGCGAGGACAGGGAAGCTGGTCAGAGTTGATGGGAAGATCGATGGAGATATATACAGGGCAATCTTGAAGGAAAAGCTTGTAGAGGCTGCAAAAGACTTGACACTGGGGCATAGGTTCACCTTTTAGCAGGACAACGACTCTAAACATACAGCCATGTAATGGTTTAGATCAAAGCATATTCATATGCTATAATGGCCCAGCCAAAGTCCAGACCTAAATCCCATTGAGAATTTGTGGCAAGACTTGAAAATTGCTTTTCACAGACGTTCTCCATCCAATCTCACTGAGCTTGAGCTATTTTGCAAATAAGAATGGGCACAAATTTCTGCCTCTAGATATACAGAGGTAGTAGAGACATACCCCAAAAGATTGCAGCTGTAATTGCAGCAAAAGGTGGTCCTACAAAGTATTGAATCAAGGTGACTGAATACAAATGCTTTCCAATTTTTTATTCATTAAAAATTTTAAAAATCGTGTATCATTTAATTATCACCTCACACATACTTGCTACTTCGTGTTGGTCTATCACATAAAATCCCAATAAAATGCATTTAAGTTTGTGGGTGTAAAGTGAAAAAAGGTGGAAAAGTTCAAGGAGTATGAATACTTTTTCAAAGCAATATATAGTTTTATGGGAAAACATTTTATTCATTTAAATTCCAGCTCATTCTGGGCTTTGAAGTCAAGGAGGAGGTCCTATCAGTGAATAAAAGCTTTTCCTCTATGACTGTGTATACAGATATAACTGTCAATCACTATTAGGACAGCCTCCTTGACGTCAAAGCTCAGAATGAGCAGGAATTTAATACTTGAATTATACTGAATTTTTTTCTGCAAACTGATATATCAATCTGCTCAGCTTTTCATGATCTATAACATGCTGCCAGCAGCTCAAACATGCTTAATGTGACAGATTCCCTTTAAATCATAGGTTGCTGATAGCTATCAATCAGCAATGGGGGGCAGGGGGAGCCCAACAGTCATATGATTGCAGCGCGGCAGTTAAAAAATTATAAATTTCTCCAAAGCTTCTGGGCACACACACATAAAAGAAAGTTGAAATCAGCATGTCTGTCAGCATCTAACACCGTTCTCAGAGTAGGCAGTATAACAGTGGTGACAGATTTCCTTTAATCTCTGATAATTGATGCAGAAGGTAAAACAAGCCATACACATACTTCTCTATAAATATGCACACTTAGCTTGGTTGTGCATGCATGTTTATTACCAGGGGCATAGCTAAAGGCTCATGGGCTATGGTGCAAGAGTTCAGCTTGGGCTCCCCTCCTCTCAATAACCCTTCATACCTCAACTTCAACTTCAAAATCATCGTTTAACACACCTTGTAGGTTCCATCTCCACTCACACTGCAAGCCACCCCCGTGTCACTCTGTTGCCAGGCTCCATGCTCTGCTGGAAGCTTTCTTGCATCTCTGGAATCACTGAGTGTCCTCACCACGGCTGGTCTGGAAGTGCCGATTCGCATTTGCTGCAAGACCATGACATGCCCTGTAGCCCTGCCCATCCATTCTAGCCAGCCTGTGCCGCGTGCTGCATGTATTGTGTAGGGATAGCGCTGGCTGGGAGTAAGAATTCAATAGTGCGGTTACCGTCAGTCCATCAGTGTTTTGTGGCAAGGGGCAAAGGTCTTAGCCTTTCTGCTGTCTGAGGTAAAAATTGAGATGGCGCCCTCCAGTCTGACTGTTATGTTACAGTTACGGATGAGCGAACCGAACCGTAACGAACCAGATTCGTTACGAACTTTGCCAAAAGTTCGGTTCGTCACCGAACCGAACTTTGAGAAAGTTCGTAATGAATCTGGTTAAAATTACAACGGCGACGCAAAACTGTACTTTTTTCACAGAATAGACCAGGATCCTTGTATCCTGGTTTTCTATGAAAATCAAGATGTGTGACGTCACCCCACAGCCAAAAAAAAGTTTAAAAAAGTTATAAAAAAAGTTTAAAAAAACTGAGGCTCCATAGTCCAATCCGTTGATTCACCTTGGCCAAGACGTTCTTCCCAAGACTCGAGGGCTGCACCTTCCTTCCCGAACCAGACTCCGAGGATCTTGATGAAGTCTGGTTTCACGGTAAAGGGGAAGGGGGCAGAAGAAGCCAGTTGCCAGTTTCCGAAGAGCATGGCTTCCGACTTCCCACAGTTGACTTTGGCCCCTGAAGCTTGTCCGAACTCCTCGCAGGTCTGGACGAGTGCAGTCACCGAACGCTGGTCAGCGCAGAAGACGGTCACGTTGTCCATGTACAGCGAGCACTTGACCTCGAAGTGTCCTGGTGCGGTGATCCCTCTGATCTCTCCATTCTGCCGGATAGACTCCGCAAAGAGTTCTATAACACAAACAAAAAGGAGAGGTGATAGAGGGCAGCCTCGTCTGACCCCGGAGCAAACCGGAAAGGGGTCAGTCTTCCAGCCGTTCACCAACACCGTGCTGCAAATATCAAAGTACATCAGGTTAACAAACGAACAGAACCTCTCACCTTTGGGGCACCTTCTGCCAGGGAACTCTTGGCAAACCTTGATCTGCCCTTGGAGTCTCTACCACTTTTTAGTGATGAGGAGGAAGTCCACTAAAGTCAGCGGGTGGAACGTACTGAGACTCCAGAGGAGGTGTTGGCTGTAAGCTCCTGTCCCGTGACCAAGAGTACACGCTACACGTTGCTGCTCTGCTGGGTGCCGTCAACCCCATTTAGCCGCAACAAAAAAGTTTTAAAAAAAGTTTAAAAAAAGGTATAAAAAAAGTTTAAAAAAAGGTATAAAAAAAGTTTAAAAATAAAAATAAAAAGTAAAAAAAAAGTTAAAAAGTCCATATTAGGAAAGGCTCTGGCTGTTTCAGTCATCCCTCTGGTTTCAAGTCTCTCCTGGCTAGAAGCTTTAGCTGACAAAGTGAGGTCACCATCCTGTAAGGTTTTCTCTGCTGTCACATCCAATTGGGTATTCTTGTGGACTCCCAGCCTTTCAGGGATTTCATGGCATGTGCTCACCCCAGATGGCGAGTCCCCAGCCGCCACTACATCTCTGGCAAAGCTGTCCCATCACTGCACAGTAATGTTCAGAAAAAGGTTGGCAACTCATTGGGACTCTAGGTGTCCAAGACCGTGCACCTGAGTGCTGATGTCTGGTCCTCTAATTATGGGCAAGGGCAGTACATGTCTGTTACTGTCCATTGGGTCAACATCCTCCCAGAAGACCATCAGGAAGTTGGCCCATTCTTGCCACTGTCACCTCCACGGTGCTTTAGGGGGCCAGCAGCGGGAAGCAGAAGTTCTGCCTCCACCACCTTGCAACCATCCGCCGCTTTGACTGCAGTCCAACCTGCCCCGGTGTCTTACCACCGATGTCAGGCCCGGCGCTCTCAGGCTGTCCTTCTGGGTCCAAAAGAATACTGTCCAAAACATACTGGGTGCAATCAAGAGCTGCTGAAGCTGCCTCCTCAACTTGTCTTTTCTCAACAATACTGGCCTGGGTGCAATCAAGTGCTGCCTCCTCCTCCTCCTCAACTTGTCTCTTCTCAACCATACTGGCCTGGGTGCAATCAAGTGCTGACTCCTCCTCCTCCGTCAATTGTCTGTTCTCAACCATACTGGGTCCAATACAGTACTATTACTGCTGCTGGTTCCACTGTCAAATGTCTGTTTTCCACCCTACTGGGTCCAAGGCAATGCTGCTCCAGCGGACATCTTCAATGCTGTCAAATGTTGTCGACCTGGCTGAGGTTTCACTATTTTTGCACTTTGATTTTTTTCCACTTTTTTCATTGTGATAGCAACTGCAACTAAATGAGACTATACCCTATCATACTCCCACTATTGTAGCTGCAATTAATCAGCCGTTATAGCAAGGTTCGTTTTAGGTTCGGTTCGTACGAATCCGAATTTCACGAAAGTTCGCCGAATCGAACTGAACCGAACTTTTCAAAAGTTCGCTCATCCCTAGTTACAGTGCTACCAAACATACAGGGTAATTCAGCACCACATACGTACCTGATAGATATTCTCTTTCCTCATAATCTCCATTCAGACCAGACCGCCATGATGATTTCTTTCAGTCATCTATTGTCTCTGGGAAAAGTTTGATAAACAGACATCTTAGTTTTCCATCATCCTCCCATCTTCTGAACACCCCATCCTGCCGCCCCCAATACTGTGCCCGCCATGTTTCCCAATCCTATACTACACTATATGTAGAAACAGTACTCCTGAAAATACTAGTACCAACAGATAGTGCCCCCTTCATTAATTCTTAGCACACAGTGTCCCAACAAGTAGAGGCACTGACCTAATAGTGTCATAAACATATAGTCCCCCAAATATTGTGCTAAGCTGATTCTGTGCCAGGGTCCCCCCCAAAGTAGTGCTTCTCAAAATCCCACCAAAAGTAATAATTCTCTATAAGTGTGCACTTAGTGTTGAGTGCCCCCAATATTAAAAATGCCCTTATTGTGCCCATACTAGTAAATAAAATACCCCCTTTGCCGGTGCAAAAAATGCCACCTTAAAAGGGTTTTATAACTCATGTCCTATCCTCTGGAATTTGTCATCAGTATCTGATTAGTGGGAATCAGACATCCGGAACATCTGCAGATGAGATCATTTAAGAAGTCACCGGATCTCCTATGAGCTTTGCTACCTTCTCGCAGCTTACCAAGCACAGCTCCATACATAGTATAGAGGTTATGCTTGGTATCGAAGCTCAGCATCATTCACTTAAATTGGGCCGGGTTGCTCCTAGGCCGCATGACAGATGAATGTGTTGTCTCTGGCCTAGGAAAAGCTGAGAGAAGGCTGCAGCGCTCAAAGGAGTGCTGGTGCCTTCACAGCTGATCATCAGGACTCCTGGATGTCCTGAGGATAGGTCATCAGTATATCTCACCTTGCTTAATTGGCGGTGCACCCTGCCCTGGCTTAGAGGCCTAGTCACAATTGCAACCACTGCGACCCCTATAGTTACGCGACTGTTTATTACAATGGAATGACAGGGAAAAGCCCTAGCCAGTCTCCTCTGGCAAGCTAAGAAATAAAGAACTTGTAGAAACCCAACATGCCTGATCCATCTTTCATCCACCATTTGCTGATAGAGGGGAGTCAAGAACCCACCATAAACATTAAATTATCGGACGGTCCAGATGACAAGTCCAGTATGATTAATTTTAGACCGCTTATGGGCAACAACAGCAGAACAAGTAGCCACATTCATGCAAAATTATCTACATTTACAATTCCACTAGACCTTGAAATACTGACTTTTCACCCCCCTGTAACGTAACATGAACTCTAAAGATTTGAATGAATATGCTTACGCAGGCTTAGTGAATAAATATATTTACTAAGTGCGATTAAATATACGATAACAAAAGCAAATCACATACAGAATAATAAAAAGTAAATAAACATCACTAGGCTAAATGGGGTGGAGACTCCATCGATCATGCTATAACTCATGGCTGTCTACCACGTTATAACACATGACTGACACCCCAGGGTGTACAAGAGATAGGGCAAGTAATACTTACATCCTACCTAGGGTGACGTTTCAATGGAGTCTTTTGAGGGAAAGTGTGTCACAAAGTTTAAAGCTGTTAGCCCCTCCACCAGTGTGCATCACGCATGTCTCTGAGATCACTCAGGAATGTGGTCTTATCAGCACAATGGGGGGTGGGTACTATCTCTAACCCACTTCATTACAAGGGGTTATAAACTATTACACAGAGTATTAAACAGAATTGAAGGGGACAGAACCAATTAGTACTTAAAAATACCCTTACAATACAGTCCCAATGTTTTTCAACAACACAGCATCACAGCAGTATATACAAAGCTAATAAAAATATTTTTTTAATATGCAGTGATTTGACATTTATCATAATTTCATTAGTAAGTAACTATAACATGTTGGGATACAGGGGCAAAAAACAAATTTCGTTAGTGAGGATTTCAAACACAAACTTTTTAACATTATCAAGCTCTGCGGCATACATTTACCATGTTGAGCCGGCCATAGGTGTGCTTTGCATATAGAATTATTTTTTGATATCTATAGAGGATTCCATATGATTAATGTGTTCTGTATGCCAGACTACTGATAATACTGTCGGCAACAAGGTTGATTAAGGATATTAGTTCTGTGGTACATATTGTACACATCAGAATGGCTTGTTGCCAAATAAATCTACATCTAATAATATTAAAATAATATATAAGATTTTTTTTAAGAACATGCAAACCATCTAACCTTGGGGACAAAATTTCTTGGCTCAAAAAAAATTTGCTCCTTTGCTGTACAAATGAAATTTATTTCTTTTTCATGTGTAGACCACTATAGAATTTATAACATTCTAGAGGGTATTGTCGGAACGTGGAGAGAAAAACAACTATGTAAATACTCCCCAGATTGTCCCTATAAGAAAGCAAGGTATTCACCCCAAGGGCAGTCTGCTCTGTCCCACTGGATCCAATTGATAAACGCAGAGTTGCCTCTGTACAAATTAACATATGCAGCGAGAAGGGACACCCGATCACTTTGCACAGTTTTGGGATTTATTGATTCAGGCTCAATCTACTAAATCTACACTGGTAAAATAGTGCACTGCACAGTGTGTGGTTGTGTGTGACGAGCCGAGATGTGCAAAGTTTTGAAAAATTTGATTTGACCGATTCGTCGAAGTTTGCCAAGAAATTTGATTAGTTTTGAATTAATTTGTCACAAATCGTTATAAGTTGGGTGTACCCAGGCCACTCTACTTAATCATATTCTTTCCATTTGGTGGCCCAATCTCAGTATGAAGGCTTGGAAGTTAACCCTTTCATGACCTACTGCTAGAAAAGTAGGAAAATACATATAGACTAGCAAATACAAATGAAATAAAACAAAACCTGAGTAAAGCCTCATTCACATGTCAATGTTTTGATCAGTGATTTCCATCTGTGATTGTGAGCCAAAACCAGGATTGGAGCCTCCACAGACATAAGGCATAAGGAAGGGGCTGCTCCAGTTCTGTGTTTAGAGCCGCACCTGGTTTTGGATCACAATCACTGATGGAAATCACTGACTGAACACTGATGTGTGAATGAGGAATAAGAGAGGGCGAGTGTATAGTGTGTGTAGGCTTATAAAACTCACCTGTTTTTGGATAAAATCCCCATCTTCATAGTCCAGAGGTCCAGTCTGGCTATTGTGCATTCCCCATGAGTCAGTGGATCTGCTCTACTGTAGGGGGCGCTGCTGTGCTCAGTTTTTTTGTATTTCATTAAACTAGGCTGTCGGGATTCATTCTAGGAGTATGTTAGTTCAGTAAATCTTCTAGTTCAATTAGTTGACAAGTCACAGGATCCCTATCGGCCTCCTCAGGACATAGTGCTGTAGGGCAGGCAGTAGGCTATACTGGAGTTCTATTCACTGCACCAAGTATCATCTGCCTGTTCTTATTCAGACCACTGGATAATAATAAACATATCTGATCTTTTTAACAAAACTCTAAGTCACCCAAGAAGCTGTAAATCCTATGTGTAATAGACCAGATCTGTGCTTCTATTCACTTGTCAGTAGAATCACAGAGCCAGAGACATAATTAGTGTTGAGTGACGCGTGCTTCGGATGCTTCATTCGTTCAAAACTTGGGAATAATACTGCACGGAGATCTGTCTCCGTACAGTATTAGGCCAAAGTAAGTTATTCGTGAAGACACGTGTGACTTCGTTGAATATCTTCGGTAGTTGATTGTTAAAGTGGAAAACCACTTCAAAACTTGAAACTGTACTTGGCTTTGGTTCAAAGGGTGCTGGTCCCTGCCAAAGCAAAATTAAAAAGAGGGACCACAGTGAAACCAAAAATGGCTGAGGTCAGTGAAACCAGTCTCAGTGCCTCCAGCCCGGTATAGCAATAAAATGGCTGCCTCCTGCACTTGGCAGTTAGTTATATAGTCTCTCCTACTGTACCACCAGATCTGCCACTCTGGGCAGTGAGATCATGCCCCTAGAACATACCGCAGCTTTACGCACCACTTATGTCTTTCATGGCTGTGTCCCCCAGTCCCCACCCTTGATTGGACATCCACACACCTCTCTCCAATGACATGACAGCTGTACAGATGCTTCTACAGAGTGAAAAGACACCTATACGGCCATCATGTACCTGGAGAGGGGTAAGAGGACGCTCAGACATGGGGTTGGGAGGCTGCTCTAACTCAGCATACTTGTTTTCCTCTCTAACCATACAGGCACCTCCCTCCTCCTCTCTAATGCGGTGTCAGCATGTTGGAGAGGGCAGGGAAGTGTCTGCAAAGAAGAAACATTTTTCAGGACTGATTACATTTGTGCACGTGGCCCATAATGGATAACCTCTTTAACCCTTTTTTTGAGGTTATTTTTGTGCACACAATTTAGTACTAAAGGAACTAAAGGAAAACAAATGTTATAAAATAACAAAAACTGCACTTATTATAAAACTACCCAGCTTTTTAGATGCAGAGGCTCTGGTGGCCTCTGGTGGTATGCTCCACAAGTGATGTCCTACTGTACTGGCACATGATCGCTCCAGCCAATCACTGGCCTTAGCAGTCATTAGCTCTACGAGCTGGCAATGGCATCACCACTGAAATGGCCTTTGTAAGGCCTAGGCTTGTCCCTTGAAAATAGATGACTTGGACATTACGAGGCGTGGAAAGAATCAATACTTTCATATTGTGTTCCAGGAGCACCTGTCATCATGTAGACCATTGCTTCATTTTCTATACTGTAGGTCTCCTACCATCTCACAAGACACAACGCCGATTAATAATCCTGTATGTAATAGACAATTATGCATATATAATAAAAAATCTGCCACCTATAAAGATACTAACAACTGCATGCAAAAAAGTAATATCTAGAGATGAGCGAGCATACTCGTCCGAGCTTGGTGCTCGTTCGAGTATTAGGGTACTCGTAAGTACTCGCAGCTCAGACGAGTATCTCGCCATACTCGAGGAAATGGCAACTTCCGCATCGTGCTTTTTTGGCGCCTATAAACACAGCCAATCACAAGCCAGGAGACTCTACAGTACACCCAGCATCACGTGGGGCCCTTACATGTCGATAGCAGGGGTTGGCTGGCCTGATCAGGTGACCCTGGAATATACTAGTGACTGGCCGCGGCGCTCGGCTCAGATGCCCTCTGGATGTCGTTAGGGATAGAGCTGCTGCCTTTCAGGGACAGTGTTAGGGCCTGAATTTAGTTCTCAGTTAGGCAGGAATCACCCACAAAGAACCCAACAGCCCTTCTAAGGGCTAGAAGAATTTTTTTTTTGTCTCCTGGCTTGGCTGGCTTGGCTGGCACTAGTAGTGCAGCTATCGCCATATCTAACCCTGTTTTTTTTTTTATTGTTCTATCTCAGTGATACAAATCCATTGCACACAGCAGTGTGGAACCATTTTGTGTGTCACAGTTCAGCACTGACTCACTCCAATCCATATATACTGTCCAGGTGACACTTTCTGTACGTCACACAATACAACCAAGTCATTTGCTACCAATATCATCTACAGCTTGATCCAGAAAACTCTCTGTGCGACATTTCTCTGGGTCGCAGACTAAATAGCCACCGTTAACAGGGTGTCAGTCAGTCCTACCATAGTTCTTGCACGTCACGTTCCCAAAAAAACAAAATAAAAAAATAAATTATTTTTTCAGTTGTTTTAGCTCAGTGATACAAATCCTTTTTACTCAGCTGCGTGTAACCTTTCTGTGTGTCACAGTTCAGCACATTCGCTCCGATCCGTATATACTGTCCAGGTGACACTTTCTGTACGTCACACAATACAACCAAGTCATTTGCTACCAATATCATCTACCGCTTGATCCAGAAAACTCTCTGTTGCGACATTTGTCTGGGTCGCAGACTAAATAGCCACCATTAACAGGGTGTAAGTCAGTCCTACCATAGTTCCTGCACGTTATGTTCCCAAAAAAACAAAAATGTAAAAAAAATATAAAAAAACAAATATAAAAAAAATATATATTTTTTCAGTTGTTTTAGCTCAGTGATACAAATCCATTTTACTCAGCTTGTGTAAACTTTCTGTGTGTCACAGTTCAGCACATTCGCTCCGATCCGTATATACTGTCCAGGTGACACTTTCTGTACGTCACACAATACAACCAAGTCATTTGCTACCAATATCATCTACCGCTTGATCCAGAAAATTCTCTGTGCGACATTTGTCTGGGTCGCAGACTAAATAGCCACCGTTAACAGGGTGTCAGTCAGTTCTACCATAGTTCCTGCACGTCACGTTCCCAAAAAAACAAAATAAAAAAAATAAATTATTTTTTCAGTTTTTTTAGCTCAGTGATACAAATCCTTTTTACTCAGCTGCGTGTAACCTTTCTGTGTGTCACAGTTCGGTACACTAGCTCCCATCCGTATATACTGTCCAGGTGACACTTTCTGTATGTCACAGAATACAACCAAGTCATTTGCTACCAATATCATCTACCGCTTGATCCAGAAAATTCTCTGTGCGACATTTGTCTGGGTCGCAGACTAAATAGCCACCGTTAACAGGGTGTCAGTCAGTCCTACCATAGTTCCTGCACGTCACATTCCCAAAAAAACAAAATATAAAAAAAATAATATTTTTTCAGTTGTTTTAGCTCAGTGATACAAATCCTTTTTACTCAGCTGCGTGTAACATTTCTGTGTGTCACAGTTCAGCACACTCGCTCCGATCCGTATAATCTGTCCAGGTGACACTTTCTGTACGTAACTTAATTCTACCGGACTTAACAAGTTTGTGGGTTTCAGTATACCAGGCCCGTGTAATTTTTTTATTTTTTTTTATCATACACCTATTACAAAAAATGTTGAACCCCAGGGCTAAGGGTCGAGGGCGAGGGCGTGGGCGTGGGCATTCAATTACTGCAGGGGGCAGAGGCCGTGGTCCTGGGCAGGGTGAGACAGTACCCGCTGATGAGGGAGCAGGGGAATTCCGCAGAGCTACACTCCCTAGCTTCATGTCTCAACTTACAGGGACACGTGGTAGAGGACTGTTGAAACCACAACAGTGTGAACAGCTGATCTCGTGGATTGCGGACAATGCTTCAAGTAATTTGTCCACCAGTCAGTCTTCCACGCAGTCCACCCACGTTACCCAAGGGAGCACTCCTCTGGCTCCTCAACCTCCTTCCCCCCAGTCTGCCCTCTCCCAGGAAAATTTAGAATGCGATCCGGCATACTCTCAGGAACTGTTTTCTGGACCCTTCCCAGAGTCACAAACCACTTCTCAGGTTGCTGCTGACCTCGTTCCCGATGCCCAAGTTTTCCAACTGTCGCAGTCTGTGGGTGATGATGATGACAATGTTGAGTTAGTGGAATAAGTATGTAAAGAGGTGTCAGACGATGAGGAGACACGGTTGTCAGACAGTGGTGAAGTTGTTGTTAGGGGAGGAATTCCGAGGGGGGAGCAGACTGAGGAATCGGAGGATGACGAGGTGACTGACCCAAGCTGGGTTGATATGCCGAGTGAAGACAGTGCTTCTGAGGCGGAGGCGAGTGCTGCACCAGAACAGGTTGTAAGAGGCAGTGGTGTGGCCAGAGGGAGAAGCAGGGCCAGAGCTGGTGCATCATCAGCAACTGTTTCACGTAGTGAAGCTCCCGTGGCGAGGCCTAGATGTTCGCAAGTCTGGAGGTTCTTTAAAGAAAGTGAGGATGACCGACGGACTGTGGTGTGCAACCTGTGCCACACCAGGATCAGCAGGGGTGCCACCACTACTAGCCTAACCACCACCAGCATGCGCAGGCATATGAGTGCTAAACACCCCACTCAATGGAACCAAGGCCGTTCACCACCTCCTGCGGGTCACACCACTGCTCCTTCCCCTGTGTCACTCGCTGCCTCTGCTAGTCAACCCCCCGCGTCACTCGCTGCCTCTGCTAGTCAACCCCCTGCCCAGGACCCCGGCACGAGCGCCTCCCGCCGGAAAACCACACCTTCGCCTCCACGATCCTCCACAGCGTCCACCAACGTGTCCCAGCGCAGCGTTCAGCTGTCTTTACAGCAGACGCTGGAGCGCAAGAGGAAATACAGTTCCACCCACCCACATGCCCAAGCCCTCAACGTCCACATCTCCAAATTGCTTAGCCTGGAGATGCTGCCCTATAGGCTGGTAGAGACCGAGGCCTTTCGAAATCTCATGGCGGTGGCTGCCCCTCGGTATTCCGTCCCCAGCCGCCACTATTTTTCCCGATGTGCCGTCCCAGCCCTACACCAGCACGTGTCACAGAACATCATCCGTGCCCTGACCAACGCTGTTTCTGAGAAGGTCCACCTAACCACGGACACGTGGACAAGTGCTGCCGGGCAGGGACACTATATCTCACTGACGGCACATTGGGTTAACTTGGTGGAGGCTGGGACCGAGAATGACCCTGGGGCCGCTCATGTACTGCCCACACCGAGGATTGCGGGGCCTACCTTGGTCACGGTCTCTCAGACGTACTATGCCTCCTCCTCCGACCCCTCCTCCTCCACCGAATTACCATCAGTGGGCACGGCGCCTTCAGTCGGTAGCTATAGGCGCAGCAGCAGTGCCGTGGGTAAGCGCCAGCAGGCGGTACTCAAACTGCTGAGCTTAGGTGACAAAAGGCACACGGCCCAAGAGCTGTTACAGGGCATCACGGCGCAGACCGATGTGTGGCTGGCACCGCTGAACCTCAAGCCAGGCATGGTTGTGTGTGACAACGGGCGTAACCTGGTGGCGGCTCTGCAACTCGGCAGACTGACACATGTGCCATGCCTGGCCCACGTGTTCAATCTTATAGTTTAGCGGTCCTCAAGACATACCCCAATCTGTCTGATTTGCTCACCAAGGTGCGCCGCATCTGTGCGCCTTTCCGTAAGTCGAGCACAGATGCTGCCACTCTCAGGGCAGCGCAGCGCCGCCTACAACTGCCCGCTCACTGACTGTTGTGCAACGTGCCCACGAGATGGAATTCCACATTAAACATGTTATCCAGAGTTTACCAGCAGCGCAGAGCGATTGTAGACTGCCAGATGTCATCTTCCACCAGAACTGGTAGTAAGGTCTCTCAGATTCCTCAAGTCTACAATGAGGAGTGGACGTGGATGTCTGATATCTGCCAGGTGTTGAGCAACTTTGAGGAGTCAACACAGATGGTCAGCGGCGATGCCGCCATTATCAGCCTCACCATCCCGCTGCTTTGCCTGTTGAAAAACTCACTGCTCAGCATCAAGTCGGATGCTTTGCGCTTGTCACAAGAGACGGTGGAGGAAGATACGTCGCTTGATAGCCAGAGCACCCTCCGGTCTGTTTCTCAGCGCGTATCGGAGGAGGGGGATGAGGATGAGGAGGAAGAGGAGGAGAATGTCGGCGAGACAGTAGAGGGTACCAGTGCTCAGTCCTTAACTCTTGAGCGTGTATGGGCTGAAGAGGAGGACTTGGAGGAGGAGGAGGAGGAGGAAATGGAGAATCAGGTCAGTGAGGAGAGGGAATTCTTGCGTGTTGGGACTCTGGCGCACATGACAGACTTCATGTTAGGCTGCCTATCCCGTGACCCTCGCGTTAGAAGAATTTTTTCCAACACCGATTACTGGGTGTTCACTCTCCTGGACCCACGGTACAAGCAGAACCTTTCCACTCTCATCCCTGCAGAGGAAAGGAGTATGAGAGTGAATAGGTATCAACAGGCCCTGGTGCACAAGCTGAAACAATTCTTCCCATCTGACGCCGCTAGCGGCAGAGGGCATGGTTCTGTGGGCCAAGTAGTGGGGGAGAGGAGGCGAGCAGGCAGCTTGTCCAGCACTGGCAGGGGAACGCTCTCCAAGGCCTTTGCCACTTTTATGTCACCCCAGCAAGACACTGTCACCTGTCCCCAGTCTAGGCAGAGTAGGGGGGAGCTGTACAGAAAGATGGTGAGGGAGTACCTAGCTGACCATACCAACGTCCATAGCGATCACTCTGCTCCATACAACTAGTGGGTTTCAAAGCTGGACACGTGGCCTGAACTGGCGCTGTACGCCTTGGAGGTGCTGGCCTGCCCTGCCGCTAGCGTGCTGTCAGAGCGGGTATTCAGTGCAGCTGGTGGAGTCATCACCGATAAGCGTACACGCCTGTCAACTGACAGCGCTGACAGGCTGACGCTTATTATAATGAACAAAGCCTGGATTTCACCGGAATTTAAATCTCCTCCGGGGGAAAGCAGCTAAAGATTTAAATAACTTATGAATCCGATTCCTCTTCTCTACTCCTCTTCTCTACTCCTCCTCCTCCTCCATATCGTCTTTGCCTAACGCTGACCCAAAAAACGCCATTTTTTAGAGGTCCAACTGGCACTCTTTTAGCACAATTTTTCAGGAGGGCCCCCTACAGGCCCTCTATTCAAACAATTTTTCCAGAGGTCCACCTACAGGCCCTTTATTCAAACAATTTTTCCAGAGGTCCACCTACAGGCCCTCTCTTCAAACAATTTTTCAGGAGGGCCCCCTACAGGTCCTCTATTCAAACAATTTTTCCAGAGGTCCACCTACAGGCCCTCTCTCCAAACAATTTTTCCGGAGGTCCACCTATAGGCCCTCTGTCCAAACAATTTTAATGGAGGTCCACCTACAGGCCCTCTCTCCAAACAATTTTTCCGGAGGTCCACCTACAGGCCCTCTGTCCAAACAATTTTTCCGGAGTTCCACCTACAGGCCCTCTGTCCAAACAATTTTTCCGGAGTTCCACCTACAGGCCCTCTCTCCAAACAATTTACTTCTTTGTCCTATCTTTCTCTCTCTCTCTCTACAAACTATTTTTCCGGATAGCTGCCATATACGGTATTAAACTGAGTAGTATACATAGAACACATACCACACTTGATCAAGCTCATAATTTACGACTGTACCGGTTGATGCTAAATTTTTAAGTTGGGGTCCTGCGTCTTCATTCTAAATACATCCGGCTGTTGTCACCACCACACACGCTAGCCCAGGGGGCACTCCTCTGGCTCTTCCAGCGAAACCTCCTTGCCCCAGCCTTCCCCCCCACCTACAGGCCCACTCTACAAACAATTTAGCCGGATAGGGGACGTATTAGAAGTTGTACTCATGTTTGTTTTTGTTCTTCTTTTATCTGCCTCATGACCTGTGATAGGCAGAGCATGGACACGTCCCCTTAGCTGCAGTGGGAAAGACAATCCCCTGGCCAGAGCAAGCTCTTTTTCCGTTTTCCGTGTTCGAAAAATCCATTAAATATAGGGTCCCAAGATAGGGGACGTATACGGTATTAAACTGAGAAGAATCGATACCATACGGGTTAAAGCAACAGTTTTTCCAAATCCATTCCGGCTGTTGTCACCACCACACATGCTAGCCCAGGGAGCACTCCTCTGGCTCTTCCAGCGAAACCTCCTTCCCCTCCACCTACAGGCCCTCTCTCCAAACAATTTTCCCGGGTAGGGGGATGTATTAGATATTGTACTGATTCTGAATTGCCTCCTGTGATATACCGGAATCAAACCCAGATCAACTGCTTGGGAAGTAGCTATGCTCACCACTATACCACCAGCAGGCACAGCAACTGATAAGAACAGATACTAAACTTGATTTCAGCTGCAGTGCCAGCATGAGCAGTGGTGTCACCTGCAGGCGGTGATGGACCTTCGTTGCACCTAGTTGGGTGCTTCCCTAACATGTGATGGGTATTTGCCTCGCCTTTCTTGGTCTGGGTGAGCACAATTGCCATGAGGGTAACCACCAGGCTGTTGTCTGAGAATTTGGGGTAATGGTGGGATTAGGCAGCCTCAGAGGCATCCATGCATGCTGCCCCTGCTGTTTCCTGTCCATTTCCGTGGTGTTTCCATCATTTTCTGAGGTTTCCAGGTTTTCACCCAGCCTTCCCTAGGCAGAGCCTTGGTCCCCCGCAAAAATGCTCGAGTCTCCCATTGACTTCAATGGGGTTCGTTATTCGAAACGAGCACCCGAGTATCGGGAAAAGTTCGACTCGAATAACGAGCACCCGAGCATTTTAGTGCTCGCTCATCTCTAGTAATATCTTCATTGATACATATTTATGCTTACAGGCATCCAACTTGTCTTTTTCATCTTCTATGTAGACTGGACTCCTACAAATGTTTCTCGGTGTTTACGTACTGTACATGATTTTAAATCTATATTAATAAAGACATTCATTTTTCTATGCAATTGTGTCCGGCATGTTGGTGGCATAATTCATGAGATACATCAAATACAGCAGATGGTGTTGAGCCGCACTAAATATTTCAAAGAAAAATGTCTACTAAAGATACGAACCAGTGTCATAGTTATGACCCTAATATCAATCCTTAGTAACGTTATGATATCACTGGTCTCTCAAGCTATATGCAGGGGCAGGGCCATATGTTGCTTCCAAGCCAATGGTTAGAGGACACTGCAGTAGAGTATTCTTCAATTAAATGGAATATAATTAACGGTTCCAAAGTCTAATCCAGCTTTTCATAATTCAATATGCATATATGCAAACTGTATATTCAATTATCTCCTCTGATGTTCATTTAGTTTATTTTAGAAAAAAATGTCCCATTGTATCTTTCATTTGATAATTTAGTAGAAACAACCACAATTATTTGTTTGGCCCGAAAAAACACATAAGATTATCCTTGCGTGTTTCTAATTCTTACACCACATTTTGCTATCTAGTCTCAGATCTAGACACTAAATTCAGTCTTCTGGCCCTAGTTTATGCTTTTCCATCTAGTTTCCTGATAGATACATGTTGGCGTGGGATTAAAGGGAATCTGTTCCCAGACCGACACTCTTAATAAATACCATCTCCAAGATGTTCATAGTGTTGTGCGTCATTCAATAACATTGCACTATGGCGCCCTAAAGGAGAACTCAGGGTGGTGCTCACAGACGATCATAACTATGTGATTTCTCTCAGCTATTTGACATGCCTATGACACAAGGGTTTCTTATTAATGCTATTTATTAAATGCTGATACATTTCACATAAACTAAATGATCTGAATGACAGGCCATTTGGCTAGGGAAGCTCTGACCCTCTTCCATCCCATCAATGTAGCCCCATCAAACTCTGTCTCCCGAGTCCAACTAGCCTCCTGCTGCCTTTTAGCCACTGTCTCAGATGCTTATAAAGCGAGTCCCTGAGGAGTCGGTACAGACAATGGGAGTGGTACTGGCTGTGATGAGCTTTTGTGTCACGGTGTACCCTCTCAGGCCATCGCTCCCTGTGGTTCAGAGCAGTGAAAAGATGATGTGAAAGTATCAGGCAGACATAGAAGAACAACACATTTTCTTTACTTAGTGCCGAGGAGTTACAGTACATCCAGCTGTCATCTACAAGATGCAATGTCTATCTCCAGCTGATGAGGTACTGTATGGTGGCATGCAAAGTGGAAGACAATAGCACTATAGGATAGTCCTTCCCTCTCTCCTGATTTCACTTAGCTATGGCTATAAACTGGCACCTGTGGCTTTTGATAAATATAGGCTTTTGGGCTTGCCTGAGCTGTCCTTTGGTGATGGGTGTCTTAAAGGGGTTGTCCGAGTTATGAAAAAAAAAATATAGCACTGTAAATCTGATGGGCAGCAATATATAACTAAGTTAAGCAAGTTTTAGGCAAAAAAATCCATATTTGCTAATTTCCCTGTCTTTGTTTACATGCAATAACAACAATCTCAGCCCCCCCCCCCCCCTGCAAAGGCAGTGAATATAAGTGCTGAGTACATGTCATGTCTGCTGGAATACTCAGCAGCATGTTGTATGTGTAGGACTACAAGTCCCAGCTGTACAATGACACTGCTGATACACACAGGAAATTCTCCCTACATGTTCTTGTACAATACAATTCCTCTATAGCTCCTTGCCCAGCATTTGTCTCCTCTCACTGCTGCAGCTACTGTTTGTTGTAAAGCCTGGAGCCCTCAGTGTGTTCTGGCTGAAGGGGTTAATGTTTTATCTGAAGGAATCCAGGGAGAGCAGATAGCAGGAGCCCGGCAAAGAAAGGGGGCGTGGCCAGTGACGTCTGGTGTACAGACTGTTATCTGAACTCTGAGGCTTGTGAACGAAACATCACAGAGCAGAGAGATAAGGTGACATCAGAGGTCATGTGACCCTCAGTCAACTCTGAGAAACCAGCAGCTTTAGAAACACAAAGTATATGGGAAAGTTGTTATACCTGACAAGTTAGAAACATATAAAGAACAAAAAAATAACTCGGACAACCCCTTTAACACTTTCTCCTTCTCCTTCAGCAGGACCTGTAAGGCAGTGGTTGCTGGTCACCTCACTGACTATAGCGCCGTAGCTCTGAAGAATATCCATAGTCTTGGACCTTCAGTCTCCCTGAAGCAGTGTTCCACCAATTTCCCAGCACGTCCACACCTCTCCAAAATGATACAATGTCATTTATCAAACAGAAAAACACCTATATTTATTAATAATGATTTTTCTGGCGCAGATTGCGACACAAAGGTCCTTTGCGACGCAATCTGCGAAATACCAGATCTACAAAATAGAATGCAGCATGGGTGGGTAAGGGGAGGGGCCAGTAGGTACGACGCTTAGAAAATGGTCAGCTAGGAAGCATCTAAAATGCCAGTCTTAATAAATGTGCCCCCATAATTCTACATTCTGATGAGGTTCTTCACTAGCCTGTTATTAAGCTGTTTTACTTGGCTCTATAATTAGAGTTGAACGGATCAAAGTTAAACTAATTGACTTTGAACCAGGTTTCAGGAAAATTTCAATTTGCCATGATGCCAAATTTCCTTGTGCTTCGTGGTAACAAATCTATTTGCTATCTCATCCATTTGCTTGCGGAGATGCCATTGAGACCATCTTAATTGAAGAAATCACGCAAAATCTTGTGCGTGATGACGTCACCACGTCTTGCCAACATGATGACGTCGTCATCATGTCTTCAATCAAGATGACCGCAATGGCCTCTCTCTGAGCAAATGGATAAGGTGAGTATTTTTTTTAACCCAGATTAACCCCTAAAAGGCTGACTTTGGATCCATGTTTTAAAATGGTTTTAAAGTTTAAAAATCAAATACCGAAGTTATTCACCGAAGTCCAGCTCACTTCAACCTCGCTGTAGCCCATACATTTTAATGCTGTACAGAGATAGGTTTCCTACAGCATTATAACAAATTTCGGAGGGAATCGACTTTGCATATAGGATCCGAAGCTCGATTTGCTCAAAACTAATCTCAATACATTAGAAAATGGCTTCTATTAACTTTCTCTACATAAATGCCACTTGCTGAAGTGACACAACCCCTTTAAGGCTTGACTTGTAATTCAGATCTGGGCCAAGATAATAATAAAAACGCAATTAATGTTATTGCTCTTTTTCTTGACCAAACCTCTGCACCCCTATAGTAACAACCCTTTATTGATCTGTAATTTTAAAAATCTGTCACCAGCAACCTCCTATCAAACTGCATAGACACCTAGCTGTAATTTATCTGATCAATGTGTTTTTTCACTTGTTGATCCGAGGCTCCATTCCTGATTTATGATGCTTTGTCTTAATATGCAAATTAGACTTTTGGTGCAATGAGGGTGTTGGCATTGCTCTTGTAGCACCCAAAGTCCCCTCCTTTCTGTGACTATGTCTTCCTTGACTGGCTTGATTGACAGGGCCATGCAGTGGCAAAGCAGTGAGCAAGGGGCTGGTCACAGAAAAAACTGAAGCTTGGGTGCAACAAGTGCAATGCCGACACCCTAATTGCACCAAAAGTCTAATTAGCATACTAAGAGAAAGTATCATAAATCAGGAATGGAGCCTCAGATCAACAAGTGAAAAGCAACTTTTAAATCAGGTGAATCACAGCTATGTGTCTATGCAAAAAGCTGGATAGGGAGGTCACTGGTAACTAATTCCCATTAAAGGGGTTCTCTCACTTCAGCAAATGGCATTTATCATGTAGAGAAAGTTAATATAAGGCACTTACTAATGTATTGTGATTCTCCATATTGCCTCCTTTGCTGGCTTGATTATTTTTTCCATCACATTATATACTGCTCGTTTCCATGGTTATGACTACCCTGCAATCCATCATCAGTGGTTGTGCTTGCACACTAGAAGAAAATGCACTGGCCTACACCCACTCCCAAGGATCAGACCTCCAGAGCGGCCATCACTTTTTTAGTGTGCAACCACGACCACCACCCATTGGAAACGAGCAGTGTATAATGTGATGGAAAAATGAATCCAGACAGCAAAGGAGGCAATATGGACAATCACAATACATTAGTAAGTGCCTTGTATTAAAGGGTTATTCTCATTTTAGACAATGGGGGCATATCGCTAGGATATGCCACCATTGTCTTACAGGTGCGGGTCCCAGCGCTGGGACCTACACCTATATCGAGAACGGAGCGGGGAGCTCTGTGCCTGGAGGACCCCGGCCTGGTCCGGCCACCACCAGGTGCAGCTCCCCTCTGCGCTCATAGACATTTCTGGTGGTGACTGGAAACCTGGGGTCCTCCAGGCGCAGCGCTCCCCGCTCCGTTCTGGATATCCTAGCGATATGCCCCCATTTTCTAAGATGAGAATACCCCTTTAACTTCCTCTACATGATAAATTCCATTTGCATTTGAGACAACCCCTTTAAGTTCTGATAACACAAACATCCTCTCATTCGTGTAGATGTTACAAAACAGGTAACCATCTAACTGGATCCACAGTTTGTTTAAAGAAGATTTAATGTTTGTGTACAATTTGAAATCTACATACCTCCACCAATTGCTGCCACTCTTCTTAGTCTTCCATTGCTTGTTTTCAGTTGTTGAGTTATGAGGCTCATTAGTTTGGTACCCAATACTCTCAGGAGGTAATAGATAGCTAAGGGGGTGGCCACCGGTGCTGATTTCCCAGAGGCCTTGTGACCTTCACTATTCTGACACTGGACAGCATGAGAACAGTCAAGGTCACTTCCCCTTGGGAACTTTATGCTGATGGCAATAACAGTGGTGTGCAGTGCATAAAAATTATTTAACTAAACTGCAAGATGTAACTGAAGATGCATTTTCTTCATTTATGCAGCTGGACATAAGTATTACAAATTATACAAAATTATATAAATCCAGTGGGAGTCATAAATCATAATATCCAGAGCGTTCACCGTTAAGCAACCCCAGATGCTTTAGAGCGAGATAGAATGATATTTCACTGAATGTCTCACCATACTGTATCTTTTATCTGCAAACCAGAGAAAAAGCTCGGTAATTTATGGCATACATTGCTTTTTGAGTATGTCAAAGCCAATACTGATTTTAAATTAAGCATATTGACGTGTTGGGAAAAATTTGAGTCTGGTCCACTATACAGTCAAATGCTTATTTTGCAGCGAGCCCCTGGGGAGCCGATGCGGAGGATGGAAGTTGCAGTGTCCCTGATGAAATGTTGTGTTACAATGCACTCCTTTAGGCCGTTGCTCTCTGACGATCAGTGTACGATGTAGACAGGTAGTTTGAAGAATCAGACCAGAAGTAAACATATAAAAGTCTCTCTTTACTTAATGCAAGATACAAAGTGCAGTTTCTGGCACCAGATGAGGACGTATGGCAGCAGGTTGGATGACAATATAATGGCACTTACAGAAATAGGCGTCCACAGTGTGATTCAGACCTGATGTTTGTGAGGCCTGGAAGTGGTTAGGTGAAGGGTGTCTGAGCCATAGTTCCACCATGCAGCAGAGTCTGTAAAGCTGAAATTCCACTGATCGCTTTGCTGTCTTGGCACACTGATGCTTTCTGGAAGTTGTGTTCTTGATTCAGATTTTATTTATTTTACTCACTTGCATAACTCTGACATATTCTGCAGCAATTTACAGATGTTATCATCACTAGGTGGTCTCCATTGAGGCTCACAATCTAAGTTCATTATCAGTATGTCTTTGTAGGAAACCCGGAGGAACCCAGAGGAAACCCACACAAACATGGGGAGAACATACAAACTCCATGCAGATGTTGGCCTTGGTTGAATTGCCGCAAGGCACCACTGCTAACCACTGAGCCACCATGCTGCCCATATATAAAATGTTGTACAGATGGGTCTCCATCTGGATACAAAGCTTCTGGGGGACATAACGGTCAATGTTGGCCCCACACCTCAGATGATCTCTCTGGAGTGATAGTCTCACAAGAGAATTGAGAATTGGATATGGTTCCTAGAAGTAGGAGCTCTGGCATGTGCTTTCTCTCCCTTCAATATCTGAGCTCGAACTCCTCCTCCTGACAGGAAGTAAGACCAGCCCACTCCTACCAAGAGGGGAGGAATAGGGTGGTTAGCCCTGTTCCTGCAACCATTGTCAACCATTACCTCCTCTGCTAAAATACAGAAATAACATGGGATAACATAACAATAAAACATTGCAGATACCCCCATACTTAGCAGTCTGGGGTATTAAAAATCAAAATAAAGGGGAAGTCACTGGGCGACGTTAAACCACGGTACACCTAAATCCTTATTGCTATTTTAAAAAAAAAAAACAACATTTTTCTGGATTAGAGAACTGTATTTTCACAGGAAAGGTACGTTTATTTTTTCAGTTAACCATCCCTACAGTGGAATGCTTACCTTCAAATCAACTTTTGCAGTAAATGAATCTCATTAACTACAGATGTGTCTGTCAATTCTGGTGATGACCATTTGACTTGTGTTCTACCATAGCTACCCCCAGTTTCTTACTTGCTTCATTGTGTTTATTGTGTATGTTTTTGGGACTACTGGCCTGTTCAACTATAAAACTGGTCACAACTCCAGGTCTGTTCAGACTATTGACTCTTAGCATGCTCTGATTAAGCCCTTTCCATGATCACAGAATCCCTCTCTGTGGTCATCCTGTTCTCTATCTCAACAGCAACCACCAGAGATTAGCAGTGAAAGGTCATATGTACTTCTGTGGTTGTGGTGGATAGGAGTAAAGATCAGAAAGAAACCTTCAAAAATGAGGTGCAGCTCTAGTATCCATAGTAGTAGAGAAAGTGAAGGTTACAAACAGCCAAATTTATTTAATCTCAAGTATCTCAAAAAACAATCTGCTTGTATGTTTCTGGTTCTGTAGCGGCTCTTAAGACCCTTTTACACAGGCCGATAATCGGAACAAGCATACCAAGATTGTTTAGATGGGTTGTTTGCTCTTTCTTGGCTGGGTGATTACTCTTTAAAACTCTCCTGGTAATGTAAACATTATTGATATATTTACCACATTCCAGGGCGGACTGGAACCTAAAGTGGCCCTGGAAAAAAAATCTTAAAAGTGGCCCCATGTATTGACAGAAGGCGGGGCAACAGAAATATTTGGGGTCAGCAATACCATCAGAGCTATATACCACAGTGCAGCACAATATACTGCCCCAAAAGCTGTCCCTCTGTGGTGGCATGAAAAGCTGCCATTTTCTGTCATCCTCCTCCAGTTCTCTCAGTTTAAGATATGGAGAAGGGGCTTAGGAGGTGAGATGTGGACCAGAGCAGTTGAAATCAGGAGGGTTTGTGTGGTCACTGGCCTGGTACATGAGTACCTGATTCTCCCAGTGTTAATGAGCACTAAGATTTCATTATGTAGTCGGCCAGTGGCAGAGAGTAGGGTTTGGGTGGCCCCCTGGGCATCTGCACACTGGGAAATTTCCCTGTAAGGTCTCTGGCCAATCTGCCCAAGGCCATATTTATATGAGACTTCTACCCCTCTCCTTTGTCTTGCTTTTATATCCGTTGTCCTCTTTTGTTTGTTGTTGTTGTTGGATAAAACTTAATAAATGAATAATTAAAAATAAAACAAATCCTTCAGACAACTCAGGGACAGATATATCCAGCTGATGTAAAGATAATTTTTATGCCAAATAAAAAAGGATGTGGACAACCTTTTGAAAAAGATGAAGTTGATGAAAACTCTCTAACACTCCTGCATTTATCACGGTGGTTGAGGATCTTCCACAATGATAACTTGACAACATTGACATCTTGTGAAAGAGAAAAGGCTTAAAAAGCTGTGGAGTTTTACAATGTAGCCCATTAAACTGTCAAACTGGAAAAGATTTGGTCAAAGTAAAGACGTTTTAGTCATTGGGAAACACCATCCAAAGCATTGTTTTCTTCCACAGTGATCTCATACAGCAGCTCTGAGAATAGTTTGTGATTTACAGACTACTAATTCAATGTATCAAACAAAGTTTGGAATCAGTAGGATACTTCCTTGCTTTTGAAAAAAAAATGTAATATTCTTTTACATAAAATTCCACTACATGTATCTAAAAACAGCCAAGATAATACTGAAGTTAACTACTAGTGTTGAGTCAATCGAAGTCCACAAAGTCCCCTGAGCTGCCAGCCTGAAGAGAATCAATTGGAACAATGAATGGGATGAGGGGAGGGGGGATCTCTGGATCCATGTGAGGTACAGGGCTGGTTCTAGCTTTGTTGGAAAGAGGTTGTCATGTCCTATATGATGACACTCACTCGGTGCACCTAACTGCTCATTTTCATATGGATTAAAAGTAGAGATGAGCAAATCTATTCGCCGCTTTGTAGATTCGTATCGAATCTTGGAAATTTTCTTCCCTGATGCGAATCTGAATTTTGTCGGATTCGCTTCATATTATTCGTAAACGTACTAAAAAATGTGACTGCTAACTATACGTAAGATACGTATGAAATGTAAGTAAATTTACGCATTCTGTGTACGGTGGGAAAATGTCGTTCCGCCCCCGCAAGAGCGGGAAAGTGTAGATACGCCCCCCTCAGAACTGGAAAAAAACAATAGTACGCTAAGGATTCGTACGCACTTTTGTACGCTCATGTGTACGTGTTCACATAAGTTGCGTACCTTTAACATGCGTACGTTCGTTATTAGTGTGCAAATGTTCACAAAACACCACATAATAACGTATCATTAGTACGCAGCTTCGTCGAATAGATTCGTATTTGTTGAAATCTTGTGAAAAATTTGACAAATATTCGGCGAAGCAAATTTTGGATGATTCGCTCATCTCTAGTTAAAAGTACTTTTTTCTCAAGAATGAGAGAAGTGGAAGGGATCACTACATTCAGAGGATCTAGATCTACAAAACATTTAACAGTGATGGACTTCCTTTACTTAATCATCTCCAAATGCTAGGCGGTTATAAGCACAATCTGTGTTATTGTGTTAGCGCCCATGAAACAGTTAGAGCTGTTTCCACCCATCAGTAGTGTTTTATCTGTAATTACAGATGATAGCGGCAATGGCTGGGATTGGAGATAACTGATCACAGCACTCTAACCCCCTAGATGCCACAGTAAGGCTGGGTTCACCTCTGCGTCCTTAATTCCAGACTGCCGGAATACACTGTATATGGCATACATGCCAGCTCTCGGCCGGACAAAGAATGCTACATACAGTATTTTTTGTCCAGCCAAAAGCCGACATATATGCCGGCAAGTGGCCAGATCCTATTACAGTGAATGGAGATCCGGCGGTGCAATCTGGCTATGCCAGATACGGTAAACCAGACAAAACCGCAGATATGAACGTAACCTTAAAGAGGTTATCCTATGAGTAAAGTAAAAAAATAAAAATCATATAGTACTTGACAATCTCTCACAAGCATAGAACCAGCTCTGTATTTCACATGGATCCAGAGATCTCTCCATTCATTGCCACATTTGCTCTACTAGATTTATTTCAATCTAGCAGCTCAGGGGTGAGTCCTTTCTGCTGCAGCTAGTGGCAGGTGGCGCTATACAGATAGATTTTAGTGAATAACTCAGTGGCTACCCAGGACCCCCGTTGATCAGCCGTTTGAGAAGGCAGCGGCGCTCCAGGAATGCCACGGCCTTCTCTGTGTTTCCCTCAGGCCCAGTGACGTCATGACTAGTATCACTGGTCTGGGCAGGGCAAAGCTCTGTTCATTTAAATGGAGCTTAGCCCCGCCCAGGCCAGTGATACTAGTTGTGATGTCATTGGGCCTGCGGTAAACAGTGAGAAGGCCACGGTGCTCCTGGAGTGCCGCTGCCTTCTCAAACAGCTGATCCAATCAGATGCTGATGATCTATCCTGAGGATAGATCATCAGTTTAAAAGAACTGCAGAACCCCTTTAAATGAACCAAATGGAATAATTCTTTTGTGCTGTTTGTTCTATTAGTTTACCAGATCTATCATTACTATGCACTGCCCTTAAATAAGCCAGTAAATTATGTATGGTGACAGGTTTGCTTTAGCCGTGAAGGCCCTCCTCCTTTAAAGGCATCTGAGTTATTTAAAAAAGGGCATCAAAGTCAGTGAGGGTGAGTTCACATCACCGTCGCTTTCCTTTCTTTAGCAAGAAAGACGATTTCTGATTTCCATCCTTCTGATCCGTCACAAGAACAGAAAAATAACAAAAAAATGGACCCTATAAAAAAACGGATCCTGTGAATTAGTTATGCCAATTTTGCAAACACTTGAGCTATTTCCATCTGAGATCTATTACTTTAAATGGAAAAAAGACTGCATGCAGTACTTTTTTTGCATTAAAAAAAAACGGATCTCGGACGGAAATACTCAAACAAATGCCAAATATGCATAAAGGCTCATGCACACAAACGTATGTACTTTGCAGTCCGCAAAACATGGATCCGCAAAAAATACGGATGACATCTATGTGCATTCCATATTTTGCACAACGGAACAGCTGGCCCCTAAAAGAAAGTACTATACTTGTCCGTAATTGGGACAATAATAGGACATACAACAACAGAATGCATACGGAGTAACTTAATTTTATGGTCCGCAAAAAAGGGAATGGACACGGAAAGAAAATACGTTCATGTGCATGAGCCCTAACTGACGCACAGGATCCGTTTTTTTTCGGTTCTGATAGATCAGAAGAAAGGAAAGATAAATTGTGATGCGAACTTGTCTAATAAAATAAAAAAGCAGCTATAATCCCGTTTCCATTGCCATGTTTGGTGGCTTTGGACTCTTTTCTAGCCCATTTCCACTTGTATGTTGTTTTAGTGCTTAGTGACCCTCATTGTCTCCTTCCAAAAAGCTACAACATTTTTTATTTTTCCATTATTGAAGCCATATGAGAACTTGTTTTTGCAGAACAAGTTGTAGTTTTCAATGGCACTATTCTGGTGTATATGTGCCTTACTTTAACTTGTATTAACTCTTTCTTGGGGGGGGAGGGGCTAAAAATCAGCAGTAACACCATTTTTTATGTTATTAATTCTGTGGTGTTAATTTTTGTCATTCTTTGGATCAGTACAATTAAAGCAATAGCAAATACTGATTTTTGACATTTTACAACCTTTACAAAGTCAAAACCTTCTAAAAAAAATTAGAAGGTATTTTAAGATCCATAACTTTTTTTTCTTTCTATGGAGCTGTGTGAGGGGTTAATTTTTGTGGGAAGATTCGTAGTTTTCATTGGTGTCATTTTGTCGGGGTACACTTTTTGATCACCTTTTATTTTATTCTGTTTTTATTTTGGTGGCAATATAATAATTCTGTTTCTTTTTTTCAAAGAAAAAGGGGGAATTTTTTGTCTTTTATTTATATAATAAAACTCCCCATGAGGGGACTATCAACTGGTAATTTTATATATATATATATATATATATATATATATATATATATAGATATATATATATATATCTATATATCTATATATATATATCTATATATATATATATATATCTGACATACTATACTGACATTATCTGGGGCACGAAAGAGGTACTATTGGGGTTGCCCTCTCCCTCTAAACTACTTAGATGCCATGGTTGCTATTGACTGCACTTGGCTGCATCGGAGACTCATGCAGCACCTATTGTAGGCCACCATAAAATTATTATTATTATTATTATTTATTATTAAAGCGCCATTCATTCCACAGCGCTGTACATGTTGAAAGGGGTTTACATACATAGTCTAGACAATTGCTCTAGGACAAACAAGTTACAGACTGGTACAGAAGGAGAGAGGGCCCTGCCCGTGAAGGCTTACAATCTATGCGGTATGGGAGGACACAGTAGGTGAGGGCTAAGGTGGTCATGGCAGTGTAGCAGCAGCAGGGTCACAGGTTGTAGGCTTGTCTGAAGAGGTGGGTTTTCAGATTTCTTTTGAAGGATTCCACTGTAGGTGAGAGTCTGATATGTTGGGGTACAGAGTTCCAGAGTATTGGGGCTGCGCGGGAGAAATCCTGGAGGCGATTGTGTGAAGAGTTGATAAGAGTGGAGGAGAGAAGGAGGTCTTGTGAGGATCGGAGATTACGTGTGGGGATGTATCGGGAGAGTAGTTCTGAGATGTAGGGAGGGGACAGGTTGTGGACGGCCTTGTATGTATTTGTTAGTATTTTAAACTGAATTCTCTGGGGAATGGGGAGCCAGTGAAGGGATTGGCAAAGGGGAGAGGCAGAGGAGTAACCGGGTGAGAGGTGGATTAGTCGGGCAGCAGAGTTGAGGATAGATTGGAGGGGGGCTAGGGTGCTAGATGGAAGGCCACAGAGGAGAATGTTGCAGTAGTCTAGGCGGGAGATGATGAGGGCATGTATTAGTACTTTGGCAGACTCATAGTTGAGGAACGCACGGATACGGGAGATATTTTTGAGTTGGAGGCGGCAGGTGGTGGAAAGGGCTTGGATGTGTGGTCTGAAGGAGAGTGCAGAATCCAAGGTCACTCCAAGGCAGCGGACCTGTTTAACGGGGGAGAGTGTGCAGTCGTTGATGGTGATAGATAGGTCTGTTGGGAGGGCTGTGCAAGATGGTGGAAAGATGATAAATTCTGTTTTATCCATGTTAAGTTTTAGAAAGCGTGAGGAAAAGAAAGAGGATATTGAAGATAGGCATTGTGGGACTCTGGATAGTAAGGTGGTGATGTCTGGACCAGAGAGGTAGATTTGTGTGTCATCAGCATAAAAGTGATACTGAAAGCCATGGGACTCTATGAGCTGTCCCAGGCCAAAGGTATAGATAGAGAAGAGCAGGGGACCTAGGACTGAGCCTTGTGGGACACCAACAGAGAGGGAATGGGAGGAGGAGGTGGCGTGAGAGTGGCAGACGCTAAATGTCCGGTCGGTGAGGTATGATGCAATCCATGAGAGGGCCAGGTCAGTGATGCCAAGAGACGAGAGAGTTTGTAGTAGAAGGGAGTGGTCGACGGTGTCAAAGGCAGAGGACAGGTCAAGGAGGAGGAGAACAGAGTAATGTTTTTTGGTTTTGGCTGCTAGCAGATCGTTGGTGACTTTAGTAAGGGCAGTTTCAGTCGAGTGGTGGGGTCGGAAGCCTGACTGTAGGTGGTCAAAGAGTGAGCAGGAGGAGAGGTGAGAGGACAGTTCTGAATGGACATGTTGCTCAAGTAGCTTTGAGGCATATGGCAGAAGTGATATGGGGCGATAGCTGGACAGAGAAGATGGGTCGAGTGAGGGTTTTTTAAGGATGGGTTTAATTGTAGCGTGTTTAAAACCAGAGGGGAAGACACCAGAGGTCAGTGATAGGTTGAAGAGATGAGTTAGGGCTGGGATGAACACTGAGGAGAGGTTGGGAATGAGGTGGGATGGGATTGGGTCAAGTGCGCAGGTGGTGAGATGTGATCTGGAGAGTAGGGTGGAAAGGTATTCTTCTGTAATTGTGGAGAAGCAGGTTTTGGTGGAAGAGTACTGAGCAGTTATGTAGAGGGGCTGAGGGGACTGTGCACTGAAGCCTTCTCTGATGTTGACGATCTTTTGTTTGAAATATGTGGCAAAGTCCTCTGCTGAGATAAGAGGTGAAGGTGGGGGCGCCGGTGGACGGAGAAGAGAGTTAAAAGTGTTGAACAGTTGTTTGGGGTTGTGGGACAGAGAAGATATTAGAGATGAGAAGTAGGCCTGTTTTGCATCAGAGAGTGATGATTTGAAAATGAGGAGGGATTGCTTGTATGTGGTGAAGTGATCCTTAGAATGGGATTTCTTCCATTGCCGCTCAGCAGCTCTGGAAGCTTGTCTGAGTTTCTTGGTCAGGTCTGTGTGCCAGGGTTGTCTGTTGATTTTCCGGGATTTGTGGAGTGTGAGGGGGGCAACAGAGTCCAGGGCTGTAGCTATTGTGGTGTTATACAGAGTGGTGGCAGCATCGGGGTCTTTGAGGGAATGAATGTTGGAGAGAGGTGAAAGAGATTCCGAAAGTAGGTGAAAGTCGAGATGTTTAAGGTTCCTGCAGGGGTGTGCTAGTGTGTGGACCGGAGGAGCAGCAGAAGAGACCAGAGAAGAGAAGGTGAGTAAGTTGTGGTCAGATAGGGGGAGTGGCGAATTAGAAAGGTTAGATAAGGAGCAGAGGCGAGTAAAGATCAGATCTAGAGTATGACCATCTCTGTGGGTGGGAGCGGAAGACCACTGGGAGAGGCCGAAGGAGGAAGCGAGTGCCAGAAGTTTGGAGGCGGTCGAGTTGCAAGTGTCGATAGGGATGTTGAAGTCACCCATGATGATAGTGGGAATGTCGGCAGAAAGAAAATGTAGGAGCCAGGTATTAAAATGGTCAAGAAAGATGGTGGCTGGGCCTGGGGGGCGGTAGATAACAGCTACTTGCAGGTTGGAGGGAGAGTAGATGCGAACAGAGTGTACTTCAAATGAAGTGAGAGTTAAGGGTGGTGGTGGAATTGGGCTGTAGGAGCAGTTTCCAGACAGAAGCAGACCAACTCCTCCACCATGTTTGCAGCCAGGGCGTGGGGTGTGGGTGAAATGAAATCCGCTATAAGAGAGAGCAGCAGGGGAGGCAGTGTCAGAGGGTGTCAGCCATGTTTCTGTGATACCCAGAAGGGAAAGTTTGTGTGAGATGAAGAGGTCATGGATGAAAGACAGTTTGTTATTAACTGAGCGTGCGTTCCATAATGCTCCTGTCAGAGGAACCGAGGGAGCAGGGGTCAGGGGAATGTTTTTTAGGTTTAAGGGATTGCAGAAATTTGTAGAGGGGGATTTGTAGTGAGAGGAGGAAATAATGGTGGGGATTTGCTGTGGGGGGCCTGGATTTGGAGAGATGTCGCCAGCAATAAGTAGAAGCAGGGAAAGTGTCAGTAGGTGAGAGAAAGAGAGGGCATGAGGAGGCCGTGTGTGTTTGGGAAGGAAATGTTTTATGTCACTAAACAGGTTTGCACAGGAGGTTAGATGAGTGGGTAAAATGGAGGGAGAGATGAACAGTTCCTTGCTGGGTGATTGTATGTAAGAGCATTTTTGGAGGTTTAGGGAAAGTGGGAAGAGCAAGATGAAAAATTGAATCATTGTTTGCATTAACTATTTCATTAGTTACCTTTGGTCCCCTTCCGGTCCAATTCTGGTATAATTCTGTATGTGCACTTAAAGAGTTGCACTTGAAAGATGTTGTATGGAAAGACCTAGGTCTAAAGACCTAAGCACTTAGATTTATACCACTCTGTGCTCAATCAGGTGTGACCAAGTGGGGAGGAGGTTATAGTTGGCCTAATCAAAGTAGGACCAGACACAGGGGTGAAATAGTCAATATAAACAAGTACTCAATAAATCCATCATCAGGGAAAAAGACATTAATGTTCAGTAAAGACATACCAGGGATTGGGAAGGAAAGATGAGCTATGTGGATGTTATCAGGTTCTTGGAAAGTTGGGTGCAGTTGCATTCAGTAAAGACATACCTGGAAAGGAGACAAAATGGATGATGGTCAGTAGATGGTGATGACAAAGTAGATTCTATATCCAAAGTATTACATTCTGGTATAATTCTGTATGTGCACTTAAAGAGTTGCACTTGAAAGATGTTGTATGGAAAGACCTAGGTCTAAAGACCTAAGCACTTAGATTTATACCACTCTGTGCTCAATCAGGTGTGACCAAGTGGGGAGGAGGTTATAGTTGGCCTAATCAAAGTAGGACCAGACACAGGGGTGAAATAGTCAATATAAACAAGTACTCAATAAATCCATCATCAGGGAAAAAGACATTAATGTTCAGTAAAGACATACCAGGGATTGGGAAGGAAAGATGAGCTATGTGGATGTTATCAGGTTCTTGGAAAGTTGGGTGCAGTTGCATTCAGTAAAGACATACCTGGAAAGGAGACAAAATGGATGATGGTCAGTAGATGGTGATGACAAAGTAGATTCTATATCCAAAGTATTACATTCTGGTATAATTCTGTATGTGCACTTAAAGAGTTGCACTTGAAAGATGTTGTATGGAAAGACCTAGGTCTAAAGACCTAAGCACTTAGATTTATACCACTCTGTGCTCAATCAGGTGTGACCAAGTGGGGAGGAGGTTATAGTTGGCCTAATCAAAGTAGGACCAGACACAGGGGTGAAATAGTCAATATAAACAAGTACTCAATAAATCCATCATCAGGGAAAAAGACATTAATGTTCAGTAAAGACATACCAGGGATTGGGAAGGAAAGATGAGCTATGTGGATGTTATCAGGTTCTTGGAAAGTTGGGTGCAGTTGCATTCAGTAAAGACATACCTGGAAAGGAGACAAAATGGATGATGGTCAGTAGATGGTGATGACAAAGTAGATTCTATATCCAAAGTATTACATTCTGGTATAATTCTGTATGTGCACTTAAAGAGTTGCACTTGAAAGATGTTGTATGGAAAGACCTAGGTCTAAAGACCTAAGCACTTAGATTTATACCACTCTGTGCTCAATCAGGTGTGACCAAGTGGGGAGGAGGTTATAGTTGGCCTAATCAAAGTAGGACCAGACACAGGGGTGAAATAGTCAATATAAACAAGTACTCAATAAATCCATCATCAGGGAAAAAGACATTAATGTTCAGTAAAGACATACCAGGGATTGGGAAGGAAAGATGAGCTATGTGGATGTTATCAGGTTCTTGGAAAGTTGGGTGCAGTTGCATTCAGTAAAGACATACCTGGAAAGGAGACAAAATGGATGATGGTCAGTAGATGGTGATGACAAAGTAGATTCTATATCCAAAGTATTACATTCTGGTATAATTCTGTATGTGCACTTAAAGAGTTGCACTTGAAAGATGTTGTATGGAAAGACCTAGGTCTAAAGACCTAAGCACTTAGATTTATACCACTCTGTGCTCAATCAGGTGTGACCAAGTGGGGAGGAGGTTATAGTTGGCCTAATCAAAGTAGGACCAGACACAGGGGTGAAATAGTCAATATAAACAAGTACTCAATAAATCCATCATCAGGGAAAAAGACATTAATGTTCAGTAAAGACATACCAGGGATTGGGAAGGAAAGATGAGCTATGTGGATGTTATCAGGTTCTTGGAAAGTTGGGTGCAGTTGCATTCAGTAAAGACATACCTGGAAAGGAGACAAAATGGATGATGGTCAGTAGATGGTGATGACAAAGTAGATTCTATATCCAAAGTATTACATTCTGGTATAATTCTGTATGTGCACTTAAAGAGTTGCACTTGAAAGATGTTGTATGGAAAGACCTAGGTCTAAAGACCTAAGCACTTAGATTTATACCACTCTGTGCTCAATCAGGTGTGACCAAGTGGGGAGGAGGTTATAGTTGGCCTAATCAAAGTAGGACCAGACACAGGGGTGAAATAGTCAATATAAACAAGTACTCAATAAATCCATCATCAGGGAAAAAGACATTAATGTTCAGTAAAGACATACCAGGGATTGGGAAGGAAAGATGAGCTATGTGGATGTTATCAGGTTCTTGGAAAGTTGGGTGCAGTTGCATTCAGTAAAGACATACCTGGAAAGGAGACAAAATGGATGATGGTCAGTAGATGGTGATGACAAAGTAGATTCTATATCCAAAGTATTACATTCTGGTATAATTCTGTATGTGCACTTAAAGAGTTGCACTTGAAAGATGTTGTATGGAAAGACCTAGGTCTAAAGACCTAAGCACTTAGATTTATACCACTCTGTGCTCAATCAGGTGTGACCAAGTGGGGAGGAGGTTATAGTTGGCCTAATCAAAGTAGGACCAGACACAGGGGTGAAATAGTCAATATAAACAAGTACTCAATAAATCCATCATCAGGGAAAAAGACATTAATGTTCAGTAAAGACATACCAGGGATTGGGAAGGAAAGATGAGCTATGTGGATGTTATCAGGTTCTTGGAAAGTTGGGTGCAGTTGCATTCAGTAAAGACATACCTGGAAAGGAGACAAAATGGATGATGGTCAGTAGATGGTGATGACAAAGTAGATTCTATATCCAAAGTATTACATTCTGGTATAATTCTGTATGTGCACTTAAAGAGTTGCACTTGAAAGATGTTGTATGGAAAGACCTAGGTCTAAAGACCTAAGCACTTAGATTTATACCACTCTGTGCTCAATCAGGTGTGACCAAGTGGGGAGGAGGTTATAGTTGGCCTAATCAAAGTAGGACCAGACACAGGGGTGAAATAGTCAATATAAACAAGTACTCAATAAATCCATCATCAGGGAAAAAGACATTAATGTTCAGTAAAGACATACCAGGGATTGGGAAGGAAAGATGAGCTATGTGGATGTTATCAGGTTCTTGGAAAGTTGGGTGCAGTTGCATTCAGTAAAGACATACCTGGAAAGGAGACAAAATGGATGATGGTCAGTAGATGGTGATGACAAAGTAGATTCTATATCCAAAGTATTACATTCTGGTATAATTCTGTATGTGCACTTAAAGAGTTGCACTTGAAAGATGTTGTATGGAAAGACCTAGGTCTAAAGACCTAAGCACTTAGATTTATACCACTCTGTGCTCAATCAGGTGTGACCAAGTGGGGAGGAGGTTATAGTTGGCCTAATCAAAGTAGGACCAGACACAGGGGTGAAATAGTCAATATAAACAAGTACTCAATAAATCCATCATCAGGGAAAAAGACATTAATGTTCAGTAAAGACATACCAGGGATTGGGAAGGAAAGATGAGCTATGTGGATGTTATCAGGTTCTTGGAAAGTTGGGTGCAGTTGCATTCAGTAAAGACATACCTGGAAAGGAGACAAAATGGATGATGGTCAGTAGATGGTGATGACAAAGTAGATTCTATATCCAAAGTATTACATTCTGGTATAATTCTGTATGTGCACTTAAAGAGTTGCACTTGAAAGATGTTGTATGGAAAGACCTAGGTCTAAAGACCTAAGCACTTAGATTTATACCACTCTGTGCTCAATCAGGTGTGACCAAGTGGGGAGGAGGTTATAGTTGGCCTAATCAAAGTAGGACCAGACACAGGGGTGAAATAGTCAATATAAACAAGTACTCAATAAATCCATCATCAGGGAAAAAGACATTAATGTTCAGTAAAGACATACCAGGGATTGGGAAGGAAAGATGAGCTATGTGGATGTTATCAGGTTCTTGGAAAGTTGGGTGCAGTTGCATTCAGTAAAGACATACCTGGAAAGGAGACAAAATGGATGATGGTCAGTAGATGGTGATGACAAAGTAGATTCTATATCCAAAGTATTACATTCTGGTATAATTCTGTATGTGCACTTAAAGAGTTGCACTTGAAAGATGTTGTATGGAAAGACCTAGGTCTAAAGACCTAAGCACTTAGATTTATACCACTCTGTGCTCAATCAGGTGTGACCAAGTGGGGAGGAGGTTATAGTTGGCCTAATCAAAGTAGGACCAGACACAGGGGTGAAATAGTCAATATAAACAAGTACTCAATAAATCCATCATCAGGGAAAAAGACATTAATGTTCAGTAAAGACATACCAGGGATTGGGAAGGAAAGATGAGCTATGTGGATGTTATCAGGTTCTTGGAAAGTTGGGTGCAGTTGCATTCAGTAAAGACATACCTGGAAAGGAGACAAAATGGATGATGGTCAGTAGATGGTGATGACAAAGTAGATTCTATATCCAAAGTATTACATTCTGGTATAATTCTGTATGTGCACTTAAAGAGTTGCACTTGAAAGATGTTGTATGGAAAGACCTAGGTCTAAAGACCTAAGCACTTAGATTTATACCACTCTGTGCTCAATCAGGTGTGACCAAGTGGGGAGGAGGTTATAGTTGGCCTAATCAAAGTAGGACCAGACACAGGGGTGAAATAGTCAATATAAACAAGTACTCAATAAATCCATCATCAGGGAAAAAGACATTAATGTTCAGTAAAGACATACCAGGGATTGGGAAGGAAAGATGAGCTATGTGGATGTTATCAGGTTCTTGGAAAGTTGGGTGCAGTTGCATTCAGTAAAGACATACCTGGAAAGGAGACAAAATGGATGATGGTCAGTAGATGGTGATGACAAAGTAGATTCTATATCCAAAGTATTACATTCTGGTATAATTCTGTATGTGCACTTAAAGAGTTGCACTTGAAAGATGTTGTATGGAAAGACCTAGGTCTAAAGACCTAAGCACTTAGATTTATACCACTCTGTGCTCAATCAGGTGTGACCAAGTGGGGAGGAGGTTATAGTTGGCCTAATCAAAGTAGGACCAGACACAGGGGTGAAATAGTCAATATAAACAAGTACTCAATAAATCCATCATCAGGGAAAAAGACATTAATGTTCAGTAAAGACATACCAGGGATTGGGAAGGAAAGATGAGCTATGTGGATGTTATCAGGTTCTTGGAAAGTTGGGTGCAGTTGCATTCAGTAAAGACATACCTGGAAAGGAGACAAAATGGATGATGGTCAGTAGATGGTGATGACAAAGTAGATTCTATATCCAAAGTATTACATTCTGGTATAATTCTGTATGTGCACTTAAAGAGTTGCACTTGAAAGATGTTGTATGGAAAGACCTAGGTCTAAAGACCTAAGCACTTAGATTTATACCACTCTGTGCTCAATCAGGTGTGACCAAGTGGGGAGGAGGTTATAGTTGGCCTAATCAAAGTAGGACCAGACACAGGGGTGAAATAGTCAATATAAACAAGTACTCAATAAATCCATCATCAGGGAAAAAGACATTAATGTTCAGTAAAGACATACCAGGGATTGGGAAGGAAAGATGAGCTATGTGGATGTTATCAGGTTCTTGGAAAGTTGGGTGCAGTTGCATTCAGTAAAGACATACCTGGAAAGGAGACAAAATGGATGATGGTCAGTAGATGGTGATGACAAAGTAGATTCTATATCCAAAGTATTACATTCTGGTATAATTCTGTATGTGCACTTAAAGAGTTGCACTTGAAAGATGTTGTATGGAAAGACCTAGGTCTAAAGACCTAAGCACTTAGATTTATACCACTCTGTGCTCAATCAGGTGTGACCAAGTGGGGAGGAGGTTATAGTTGGCCTAATCAAAGTAGGACCAGACACAGGGGTGAAATAGTCAATATAAACAAGTACTCAATAAATCCATCATCAGGGAAAAAGACATTAATGTTCAGTAAAGACATACCAGGGATTGGGAAGGAAAGATGAGCTATGTGGATGTTATCAGGTTCTTGGAAAGTTGGGTGCAGTTGCATTCAGTAAAGACATACCTGGAAAGGAGACAAAATGGATGATGGTCAGTAGATGGTGATGACAAAGTAGATTCTATATCCAAAGTATTACATTCTGGTATAATTCTGTATGTGCACTTAAAGAGTTGCACTTGAAAGATGTTGTATGGAAAGACCTGCAGCCTAGAATAAAACCTATTAATGACCACAATAAAAACACATATCGGCGGTCCTTAAGTAACCCAGATAACCCTTTTAATAGGGTATTTCACTTTTGTGAAATTGATGATCTATTCTCAGGATAGGTTATTAGTTTCAGATTGGTGGAGGTCCATCTCTCAGATACCTACATGCCATTTACATTGTACTTGTGGTGCTGTGTAATTACAAATTCCTCTCCCATTCACAAAACGGGAGTACCCTTTTGAGAGCAACCGCCTTACTGGATCTGATTCTAAGGTTAGGTGCAAATGTAATAAACAATTTATATATATATATTTATATATATATTTATATTGTATGTGAATAAGGTAAAAAGTTGCAACTGCCGTTATTATGGGAATAAATATAAAGAGATGGTATATACACAGAGACGGGCATAAACCAAAAACATAAAAAAGATTGAAACTTAGAATCAACAGTAATTGCAATATATTTCCTTTAATTTACAGTTAATTCTCTGGTGTTACAGTTACCATACATGGGTGTGTTATTTGTATTTCTTTTTATCACCGTCTCTTTAAAAAAAAGGTTTCTGTTTGTTAGTTTAATCCCAACAACCACATGAGTCTTCTCTTTATGATAAGGGACTAGCACTCTATTTTGTATCGGATGGCCTGTATATTTTCCTACTGGGCAATATTCTGCAGAATACTTTTCTTTCCCTTATCTTCTCTTCTACTTTCCGTTGTTCAATACTGCATGTATTTTAACAAAAATTTGCCAGGCAATTTCTGCTTTTGAAGTTCAGATGCCTGGGGAGCCTGATAGACCACTTACCATCAAGCGCACAGAGTTTTCCTTCCTGAACATGTTTAGGCAATCGTACAATAGAAGGTGAAGTGATCATCGTGTTCTGTCTTGTTAGCTGTGATGTAATTAAATAGCTCTTCATCAAAGCTCAGTGAACGGAAGAGATGTTTACTGCAGAAAAAAGCAAAGTTGTGCAGTCTCTAATCCAACTTCTGCATGGTCCAATATGATGTAAAAATAGTATTTGATATTTTGCAAATTGTGGCTAAAGATAATATTAAATTTTTTTCGTATTTTAAACTAAATATATTGTATAAAACTGGTAACATACATATAATAAGACTTTATATCGTAGTGTTAACCTTACTTATTAGGGATCACCAAACATCTCCCTTATGTACTCGTTTCACTGGAAACACTTTGTGTGCCAGGGCAAGGAAGTGGTCAAATTGTCTTTGTCTTGTGTCCTCTAAGGCTTATAGTACACTATAACCATAAACTGTGTAGAAAATGTGGTCACAATGCAGCTTAAATTGATCTAATGATCATCTCATAATTTCAAGATAATTGATCCAAAATCCAAATTTAAACCCATGCAATAAGTATGATAAGCCTTGTGCCAAATATGTTCTGTGTGTCAGAAATCTTCCCATAGGCCCCTTTCAGACTAGTCCACACTCTGGACTCGTAGCATGAGTACATATGTAGCAGTTGTCCCTACTGACAAACTTTGTGGCCTCTTCCAAGGGCTTCAGCGTCTTGGATGACCGGCCACTGTGTGACCTCGAAGCAACATGACAAAATCCTTAATTTCTGATGCTTGTGGAATGTTGAACCTCAGCGAGTTGGCACGTTGCGCATGAAGCGGTGTAGCGGCAGGTCATTCTGTCGTTGCAGGTTTCTTGCCACGTTAGAGTGACTGAGATTCTTGGACAGTCTCCTGGATTTTGCCAGCACCTTTCGCAAGTCATTGTACTTATTTAGAAAGTGCTGCACCACTAGGTTCATGAAGTGTGCCATGCAGGGAGCATGCATTATTTTGCCCCGGTTCAGGGCAGCCATGATGTTGCGTCTATTGTCGCTGACCACCTTGCCCAGTTGGAGTCGGCGGGGTGACTGTCAGCAGGATGCCATAAAACACATTGACTCAGTGGGCTGTGAAAGACATGTGCTGTCCCTGCCCGTAAGAGCTTGCCGCACAGCAAGAATCACAGTGAGTGGCCCACGCTACCTGCCACGGAGAGCACAAGGCAGGGATGGCTTTTTGGGAGAATTAATGTCAGCTAGGAATCTTCCAGCAAGGTTGAGCACACGATATTGCCTCCTAAAGGCAGCAGACTTGGTTAAGTGGTACGGTAGGAACTGCACCACCAGCAGCTTAGCCAGGTGGGAATTAAGCTTGTGCACTGCCAGATCGCTGGGGTCGTACAGTTGTTTCCTGGCCAGGCATTCCGTTATTGATGGCTGACAATGCAGCCGAGGAAGTGGAGTCTGAGCAGGAGAAGTGGAAAGGGGTGATGAAGATGTGAAATACACTGTACTGCTCTTGGATGCAGCCTGGCTGCCGCAAGCTGGACTGGGAGAAGGTTGGAACTCCTGCCACAGAGCTGTGGTGCCTATGTTTGTGTTTGCCTGCCCACATTTTATTTTGCTCTTGCACAGCTTGCACAATGCATTTGTCTTCCAGCAACATGGATAAAAACTGCCAGACTGGAGATACTCATGCAGAGGTAGAGGCAGCCAAGCAGGGCTTAGCTCTGACACATTTTGGGCCTAACTCATTCACTGCATCAGTGGCATCACCAGATCCCGAAGCAGATGTGGCCCTGGCTTTTCTTTGGGAGGTATGTGGCCTCTGCTCTTTATTGCTGCCACCGTCACCCTCCTCCTCTGATGCCTCTTCTTTAGCACCCTGATCCGGTTCCCCAGTCCTGTCCAGCACACAATCGGCATCGGAGCCCTCAACCTCCCTTTCGCTTCTATCAGACTATAGGATATCATGGTGGGTTCTTCAGCCCCACTACGCTGCCCCCAACCCGAATAGCGTGGCTAAGGGGGGCACTATTACTACCACATCCAACAAGGCTATGCCTGGGGTCTGCAGCCTCCTCCTCTACCTCCTACTTAGGGCAGTACAAATGCTGACTGCTCTCCCAGATTTTGTCAACAGGGAGACTCTCTTGACTATCTGCTTTAGGGCTTGGTGAGGTTTTCTTTCCACTTTTTAGAAAAAAAGTAAGGCATCCCTCTAGGAAAGGGCAGTGAAGAGTAGTCAAAATTTTCTTGCACCATTAAATGTTATTTTAATTCAGCATGAAAAGCTACTTACTTTCTGTTCCAAAAATGTTAGATATTGATATTGTGAGATATTGTAAGATATTCTCTTTACTTCATTATATTTCCCCTTAGGTGTTTGATTTATATAATAATGTGCATGTCCACCTGCTAATGTGGTCACACATGCTCAGTTCCATTCTTCATTTGGGACCACCATATCGATTGTTAGAAGCTGTGATAGTTACCGTAAAGGAGGTCCTCAGAGAAAGGACATTCCCTTCTAAGAAAGGACATGCTTCCTTAGCTGTGACAAAGATAGCTACAGCAGTAGGGGTACGACCCCAGAGAAAGGACATGCCCCTTAGCTGCCAGCCTGTAGAAAATCTAACAGAGCAACTGGAGCAATGAATGTGGAGATCTCTGGACCCATGTGAGGAACAGGGCTGGTTCTTGCTTTGTTAGAAAGAGATTGTCATGTACTATATTATGTTTGATTTAATTTTTTATATTAATCATGGCACAACTCCTTAAATATTTAATTTTTGTGAATTAATATACTAAAAATAAACAGGAAGATAATAAAGAAGAGTAAAGTGAAAGCTTTATTCCACTCATTCTCTAGACACCCAATTTTTTTTTCTCTTTTACGAAACGTATCATCTAAAGGCACATAATTCCTGGCTGGTAATTCCGTAACACTTTAAATTCAGTGTAATCTTGTACCTAAACTTCTAACATTCCACGATAATATTTTAACACTTGTCATAAATCAACACAATATTAGTTGTAAGGGGGTTATCTAAGTTAACATAAAGATTGCTAAATGTTAAAGCTGTTAAAATAATACATTAATTAGTGTTCAGCGAATCGAAGTTCACGAAGAGGACTTCAATCTGAATTTCAGAAAAAATTCCTTTCCTTGTGCTTCATAGTAAAAAAATTTCCTTGAAGATCCCGCAAAAAATCTAGTGTGCGCGGCTGATGTATGACATCATCATGCACCGTGCGAGATTTCGCACTGGATTTTCAAGGAAGATGACCATGACGACCTCTTCACGCTCAAGTGGACGAGGTAAGTATGACTTAATTTTGTGATCAACCCATGAAAGACCTTAATATTCATCTTAATATTTAAAGCCACTCATGCATAATGAAACTATTACTGGCATTATAAAATAACATATTTCAATCTGATTTTTATTGAACAGATTACTACTAATTTTTGTTCTTGCTTCTTTTTAATAGTTTTTTTTTAATATCCACATTTAAAAAAAAAAAAACATGAAATACTGCAGTTTGCAATGCTGGTTGACATTTTCTATTTTCTGTAGCTAACTTGTCAGCTTTGCTATATAGACTGGAATACAATGATCAGATTCATCTATTTATCATTAGAGAGTAGGTGATATAATGACAGATGCCGTGTACTGCTGGAGGCTTAGATAAGGTAGGACAGGAACACTATACACACAGATATAGCTTTCTGTGAATCATCCCACTCACTCTTTAGTCTCTAGTGGAAAGGATTGTACTCCATCACTGTTTAAAGAGTTGTAATAATATGTTATTAAAACTCCCATTCGTTCCAGCTGCCATAATAGTTTATACACTCTGACAACTGTATAGGAAATAACTGAGCACCTCAAAACCTCTCCTCAGACAAGTTTTTTTGTTTATTTTTAAAGAGGATTCATACTTTCAAAAAACTTTTTATATGTAATATTAAAGGTTGTGATCATTGGTTATCCCAGTGCTGAGATCTCTACTGTTCACTAAAACAAGGGGATTTCTCTACTGCTGAATATAGACTGGAGATAAACTCATAAGACTTTCAAATTAACTCATCTTCATCAGCGAAGAGAGACAACTCCTCTAAATCCTGTTTTTAGCGATCAGTGGTGATTTTTTGTGACTTGGACTTCCATGAGTCAAATATATCTCTATGACATTTAAAAAGTTTAAAAAGAACATTTTAAATAAATTGATACAACACTTAAAAAAAAGATCAAACTAATTTCTTCGATTCTCATTTAATAAATGAAATTAAAATCCCATTCATGAGAAATTCCCTTTAAGCAAGGTTTTGGGAGATAGATGAGACTCAAAATGTCTTGATTAGAGATGAGCGAGCATGCTCGTCCGAGCTTGGTGCTCGTTCGAGCATTAGGGTACTCGTAAGTGCTCGCTGCTCGGACGAGTATCTCGCCATGCTAGAGGAAATGGCAACTTCCGCATCGTGCTTTTTTGGCGCCTAAAAACACCGCCAATCACAAGCCAGGAGACTCTGCGTACCACCCAGCATCACGTGGGGCCCTTACATGTCGATAGCAGGGGTTGGCTGGCCTGATCAGGTGACCCTGGAATATACTACCGACTGGCCGCGGTGCTCGGCTCAGATGCCATCTGGATGTCATTAGGGATAGAGCTGCTGCCTTTCAGGGACAGTTTTAGGGCCTGCATTTAGTTGTCTGTTAGGCAGGGATCACCCACAAAGAACCCAACAGCCCTTCTAAGGGCTAGAAGACATTTTTTTTTTGTCACTTGGCTGGCTGGCACTAGTAGTGCAGCTATCGCCATGTATAACCCCCTTTTATTTTTTTATGTTATATCTCAGTGATACAAATCCATTGCACACAGCAGTGTGGAACCATTCTGTGTGTCACAGTTCAGTACACTCACTATTTTCTGTCCAGGTGACACTTTCTGTATGTCACCGAATACAACCAAGTCATTTGCTGCCTGTCACGTGTATGGCTTGATCCCAAAAATCTCTGTGCGACATTTGTCTGGGTCGCAGTCTAAATAGCTACCATCAGTAGGGTGTCAGTTAGCTCTACAATAGTTTCTGCACGTCACGTTCCCAAAAAAACAAAAATATAAAAAAAAATAGGAAAAAAAATTAGTTTTTTTGTTGTTTTAGCTGAGTGATACAAATCCATTTCACACAGCTGCGTGTAACCTTTCTGTGTGTCACAGTTCAGCACACTCACTCCAAACCGTATATACTGTCCAGGTGACACTTTCTGTACGTCACAAAATACAACCAAGTCACCTGCTACCTGTCACGTATATATAGCTTGATCCTAAAAATCTCTGTGCGACATTTGTCTGGGTCGCAGTCTAAATAGCCACCGTCATTAGGGTGTCAGTCAGCTGTACGATAGTTTCTGCACGTCACGTTCCCAAAAAAACAAAACTAAAAGAAAAAAATATTTAAAAAAAAAAAAAATAGAAAAAAAATATTTTTTTTTTGTTGTTTTAGCTGAGTGATACAAATCCATTTCACCCCAGCAAGACACTGTCACCTATCCCCAGTCTAGGCAGAGTAGGGGGGAGCTGTACAGAAAGATGGTGAGGGAGTACCTAGCTGACCATACCAACGTCTGTAGCGATCACTCTGCTCCATACAACTACTGGGTTTCAAAGCTGGACACGTGGCCTTAACTGGCGCTGTACGCCTTGGAGGTGCTGGCCTGCCCTGCCGCTAGCGTGCTGTCAGAGCGGGTATTCAGTGCAGCTGGTGACGTCATCACCGATAAGCATACACGCCTGTCAACTGACAGCGCTGACAGGCTGACGCTTATTAAAATGAACAAAGCCTGGATTCCACCGGAATTCAAATCTCCTCCGGGGGAAAGCAGCTAAAGATTTAAATAACTTATGTATCCGATTCCTCTTCTCTACTACTCCTCCTCCTACTCCTCCTCCTCCTACATATCGTCTTTGCCTAACGCTGACCCAAAAAACACAATTTTTTAGAGGTCCAACTGGCACTCTTTTAGCATAATTTTTCAGGAGGGCCCCCTACAGGCCCTCTCTTCAAACAATTTTTCCGGAGGTCCACCTACAGGCCCTCTGTCCAAACAATTTTTCCGGAGTTCCACCTACAGGCCCTCTCTCCAAACAATTTTTCCGGAGTTCCACCTACAGGCCCTCTCTCCAAACAATTTTTCCGGAGGTCCACCTACAGGCCCTCTCTTCAAACAATTTTTCCGTAGATCCACCTACAGGCCCTCTGTCCAAACAATTTTTCCGGAGTTCCACCTACAGGCCCTCTCTCCAAACTTTTTTTCCGGAGGTCCACCTACAGGCCCTCTCTCCAATTCCAGTTTCCAGTTTTATTTGCGCAAACTGCATACATTTTTATTTTTGGGATAGGTGTGAAAAATAATATTACTTGCGAATCTATATTGCCCTACATTGGATACGGTAGCAAGTAGAAGACCAAACACATGCTGCCCACAGGGTTCCGCAAATTCCTGGTCCACCCGCAAATTCCTTGTCCACAATGTCAAGGAGGTCGAGGTTCTGTTGATGAGCAACAAGTCCTTCTGTACTGAAATCGCCGACAAAGTCTCCATCTAAGAACCTACAGACCATTGTGGAGAGAGCGGCACAGCTCGCCATCAAAGTGACGAACCCCAACGCCAGACTGCGCAGAGAAGATAACGAATAAATATCTCTGTGGTTATTTTTGCTAAATAAAAGTTAAATAAACCCCCCCAAAAATTCATCTGTTCCTGTGCCTGATCCACCCAAGTTGAATCTGTCCCATCCTGAGAAATTCCCCCCCAAGGAGTCCCCACTGTAACTTGCTTCCCATACAACTACCTCACCCCCCGACACCTGTGTCTCGCCATTGTCCACCACCTCCTCAGACAACACTGGTAAATCCCCACTGTCAACACACGGAAACAGCAAAAGGTCTTGCAAATTAGGGCAGAGAATGTTCTGGGGTAGCACATCAGGGAAGGGGTGACTATGGGGTTCCAGGGAGTACGTGACCACATGCAATATCCATTTAAAAGTCATGCCACACTTGATGTAGCTCATAATTGACAATTGTACCGGTTGATGCTAAATTTTTAAGTTGGGGTCCTGCGTCGTCATTCTAACTACATCCGGCTGTTATCACCACCACACACGCTAGCCCAGGGGGCACTCCTCTGGCTCTTCCAGCAAAACCTCCTTCCCCCCAGCCTGCCCCACACCTACAGGCCCTCTCTACAAACAATTTATTTCTTTGTCCTTTCTTTCTCTCTCTCTCTCTCTCTCCAAGCTATTTTTCCGGATAGCTGCCATATACGGTATTAAACTGAGTAGTATACATAGAAGACATACCACAATTGATCAATCTCATAATTTACGACTGTACCGGTTGATGCTAAATTTTTAAGTTGGGGTCCTGTGTCGTCATTCTAACTACATCCGGTTGTTGTCACCACCACACACGCTAGCCCAGGGGGCACTCCTCTGGCTGTTCCAGCGAAACCTCCTTCCCCCCAGCCTGCCCCCCACCTACAGGCCCTCTCTACAAACAATTTACCCGGATAGGGGACGTATTAGATATTGTACTGATGTTTTTTTTGGTTCTTCTTTTAATTGCCTCCTGACCTGTGATAGGCAGCGCATGGACACGTCCCCTTAGCTGCAGTAGGAAAGACACTCCCCTGGCCAGAGCAAGCTCTTTTTCCGTTTTCCGTGGTCGAAAAATCCATAAAATATAAGGTCCCAAGATAGGGGACGTATATGGTATTAAACTGAGAAGAACCGATACCATACCGGTTGATGCAACAGTTTCTCCAAATCCATCTGGCTGTTGTCATCACCACACACGCTAGCCCAGGGGGCACTCCTCTGGCTCTTCCAGCGAAACCTCCTTCCCCCCCACCTACAGGCCCTCTCTCCAAACAATTTACCCGGGTAGGGGGACGTATTAGATATTGTACTGATTTTTTTTTTAGATGCTTGGGAAGCAGCTATGCTCACCACTATACATCCAACAGCCACAGCAACTGATAAGAACAGATACTAAACTTGATTTCAGCTGCAGTGCCAGCATGAGCAGTGGTGTCACCTGCAGGTGGTGATGGACCTTCGTTGCACCTAGTTGGGTGCTTCCCTAACATGTGATGGGTATTTGCATCGCCTTTCTTGGTCTGGGTGAGGACAATTGGCATGAGGGTAACCACCAGGCTGTTGCCTGAGAATTTGGGGTAATGGTGGGATTAGGCAGCCTCAGAGGCATCCATGCATGCTGCCCCTGCTGTTTCCTGTCCATTTCCGTGGTGTTTCCATCATTTTCTGAGGTTTCCAGGTTTTCACCCAGCCTTCCCTAGGCAGAGCCTTGGTCCCCTGCAAAAAATGCTCGAGTCTCCCATTGACTTCAATGGGGTTCGTTATTCGAAACGAGCACCCGAGTATCGGGAAAAGTTCGACTCGAATAACGAGCACCCGAGCATTTTAGTGCTCGCTCATCTCTAGTCTTGATCCTACAAGACTCTGATGATAAATTTAGCACCTGCAACAGAGGTTTTAGTAACATTTAGGTTTTTCCTGGGAGCATGTCATGCCAAGTACATACTATATGCCACACTAGTGGAACTGTAAATTGTACATAATGCTGAATTTGCTCGGTAAGAACATGGCATATAGGACTAGTGGTAAAATATTGTAATTAGGGATGAGAGAAGTTTTGTAAAATGTGGCTGCTCTGACGAATTTTACAAAACAATTTGCTTTGTGACAAACTACTTCATCACAATGTGCATTTTTTTGGTAAGTAGTGGCTGCAATGACAGGGAGCGGCAATTAAATCAATTCGCTACCACAAAGCACGAGGAAATTCGGCTTCAAGGCAAATCAAATTTATCCTGAAATTCGGATCAAATTCCACTTTGGTGGATTCGATTTGCTCATCTCTAATTGTAATGATATAGAAAATAAGGACATCTACGGTAGGTAGTACACAATTTGTAATAAGATAAGAATATCATAATGCTATTAAAGTGTTTATATTCTACAACCACTACTAAATGTTACAAAACAATACACTCCAAATTTTGACTCTGGGCCTGTTGCTTTTAATCCAGGGTGATGCAATTTTGTTAAATTGAACAGGAAAAAAATCCAAGGAGACTAGGTGATTATTGTATTACCGTGAAACAGGGCAATCATTTTCTAATGAACCATGAACCATTTTAATTTTATTTTTCTCATTTTGAGCTCTAAGGAAATATTGCATTCTCTAAATGTTAAATTTAACAGAAGATATCAGGTGAACTGGATGTTTTACTTCACCCCTGGGAGTAATGGCTTGCAGTGGTGTTAAGGTGAAAACTGTGTCAGTATTAAATTCATATGGAAAGCCTCTTTTGTGTTTAAACCAGATTCCAAATGTATCTCAAAAATGTGAAACTCTATAAGATTACTGCTTTATAGAAATCTATTGCAAGTACTGTATTTTCACATGAAATAGAGGAGAGAATGGACGGATGATGAATGCAAGATATGACTACACATGGACTGTTTGTAGTCTGTTAACATGGAGACACATGCTGTAGTTACTTTGTGTGTTTTTTTTTATTTACAGGAGCACAAATCACAGAAAACCCATAGAAATATCCCAACAACTCTTCTTTGAAGTTCCTTCCTTTTATTTCATCTAATGATGTCCTATATTACAGTTAAAATTCTGAATTAAAACTGGCTGGAACAAGAACATCCTACCTTCACTAGGACAAAAAAAATTGAACCCTACCTCTTGGAAAAACCTCACTGCCCCAGATTAACTGCTGTGTTCTCTAGATAATTTTTTCACAAATCATGCAGAACATGTTGCAAACTGACAAAAAGTGGTGACAACTATACATTTTGTTCATTTTGTATCTTTTTTTAGCGTTAGCACTCCATAAACCCCTATTTTGGGCCTTGGCAACCAAGCATTTTTTTCATTGTTTTATCATCAGATTCCAAAAGCTATAACTTTTTAATTTTTCTGTCAATGTAGCCTTATGAGTGACTGTTTTTTTTTTTTTTTTTAGCTACAAGTTGTAGTTTTAAAGGGCACTGTTTGGGGGGAATGGGAAAAACAGAAACAACTGACACTGAGTATTTATGTTGCAGTGTTCATTTTTTGGCATAAATAACATGATAACTTTACTATCTATGTCAGTATGATTACTGTGATACCAAATACATATAGTTTTTTTTTACGTTTTACTACTTTTGCATCACCACATCTCAAGATCCATTCTACAAAGGACTTGATTTTTACGGGGCAACTTATAGTTTTCATTGCTATCATTTTAGGGTACATAACACTTTTTGATCGCTTTTTTATACCGTTTTTGGTGGTAAAGAACAGCAATTCTGGAATTTTATTTTTACGGTGTTCACCATACAGGATAATTGTGTAGTGTAGAATTTTTACTATTTTTTATCCTTTGAAAAGCTTTGGAATGGAAAAAGATGTATTTTTTAACTGAATAGTTTTCATTTAATAAAACTTTATTTAGCTTTTTTTAACCATTTACTAGTTCCACAAGGAACTAGTGAAACAGCTATAGTACTCTGTACTGCTTATACAGTACAGTGCACTATATTGTCAGTTCTATTGTCACCAGCAGGACAGAGAGGCACAGCCAACTATGGATATACTGCAGGAAGGCCTAAGGCCTTCATTAGGCCCCAGGTAACCATGCAAATACATCAACACCAATCTCTTTTGCGAGGTGCCAATGGGGGACAGAGAGAGCATCCTCCTTTTAAATCACTAAAATGGCATGGTCACTATTGAACGCCTCATCTATGAGGTTAAACAGACCAGATCAATGACTCTGCTGATCCAGAATGGTAGAGCAGGATACCTGGCTCCCATGCAGCACTTAGACTAGGCCACTGCCCAAAAAAAGCAGGACCCCAGCCTATGGACTCTTACTGCCCTCCGTAAAAAGGCATATCAGGGGTTACTAAGGAGTTATGATGGATTGCATCCAAACCAGTCTGTCCCCCATAGTTCTACTCTGGGAACACTCAACCACAAAAGCATCCCTGAGGCATAGTTATGGACAGAATTTAAAGTGGAACAATATCTGTTATATTATTAGCCACTGATCAACAGCCAATGCAATTAAAATAGTCATGTGAAGGTAATCATACGTACTTCATTTTGTTCCTGTCTCCTCTGAGTGGGCTCTTCCCTATCCTTCAATCTTACACTTTGATGCTTGCATCGTTTTTTATAATCTTTAGAATGTTCTAAACTCAAGGCCTAATGTCCTGTTGTCACTTAAGCTTTGTAATAGTTTTGCTTCTTTTTGGACTCGAACCATAACTATACTGTATGTTTATGTATATATATATATATATATATATATATATATATATATATAGATGCTGAGAAGTTTATGGCTTTGCCCGCTTCCAGTTGGAATTGAAAAATGAATTTGTCCCATATGAAAGCTTATGAAATACACAAGGAAGTTTTGCATCTGTGGAGTAATGAAGTCATGAAGTTTTTGTTTCTCCAGGGAAAGTCTGCAAAGGACATTCACACTGAGATGTCACAAACACTAGTGGAGAAATGTTCTTCCACTGGAGAAACAAAAAACTTCATGACGGCCCATGATGCCTCTGCCATCTCACGGTCTAAGTGAAACTAAAAATGGTTATAACAATTGTAACCATCTGATATTTGCACAGTTACATAAATAAATATCAAGCTTTCATATGGTACCAAATTTATTTTTCAATTATAATTGGAAGGGGCAAAGCCAGGAACTTCTCAGCATCCCCTAATGAAAGAAATAAAATAAGAAGTCATTTATGGAGAGCACACTTCCCTGTGTCTCTGTGATGATTTTCCTGATCCACTCGACTTAACCCTTAATTGGGCCCCATCATCACATTAGTAGAGCTGATTCCACTCACAGTCACATTACTTAGAAAGCATGTACATTAATATTAGGGCACTGCAGGGCAGTGCTATTTAGCTGTATAGCTTTTTACATTTGTTTCTGGCCTATCGATCCTAAACTTTACCTCCTCATTGCCTTTTTATTTTGAAAGTAGAAAGTTTTTGAATTTTTGTAGCACTGGAGATTTTTCTTCCTCTGTTTGGTTGATTTTCTCTTGCTGCTAAATAATAAATTGCAATTTTTCTATGCATAATTTTTGAGTGGCACAAGAAAGGGACACAATGCAACTGACACATAAAAGAAGTACCCTGATCTATATGTTTGTACAATTTATATGTGTTAGGTCATTGTGTACACTACTTTGAAATCTGGGTAATTTTATTCTCTGACTCAAAATTCCTGTGGGGGTTTGTTAACCCCACAACTCAAGAGGTTGTCTCATAACTGATATTTATCACCTCACCACAGGACAGGTAAATGCCTAATTGCTTGGGGCCCCACTGACCACAAGAATGTGTTGTGACTCATCTTCCATCTCACAGCATATTCACTTAGAGAAAGAGTTTGAAACTTTGTTAAAACTTAAAGGACTTTTCTTCTGATTTTAATTAATGTCTTGTCAGTTTTAACATGCTAAAAAAATTGGTAAGAGTCCAAATTGTGGGACACTCCTGATCATAAGAATAAAGAGTCCCAGATCTCAGAATTGGTGGGTTCCCAGCAGTTGGACGTAAATGGTGGATATTATACATAGTTGAAATGCATAGTGAGGAAAACCTGTTAAAACGTCTGACTGATTTTCTCTGGCTTATATTTCTAATAATAACTTTAACACCTTGCCTGATCTGCTCCTCTGAGCAGTGAACAACAAAGATTTGATTCATAGCAGGCATCTGGCAAACTACATTAAGGGTCGGTTCACACTTAGGTTTCTTTGGCAGCTTTTTTAGTGAAAACCAGTGGATACAGGAGATACAAGAAATATGTAATCTTTCCTTTACATTTTTCATTCCTTTCCAAATCCACTTCTTGGTTTAGCACAAAAAATGCGTGAAGCTATCCTAAGCTAGAAAACTAAGCTAGGAAAAATTCATTTCAGAAAGAGTAATGTGGGGATTTTCAACAGTAATTGTGTAGATAGAGGGATAAGGAACTCAGTAATCTGTATCACATACTGTTATGTCAGAAATGTGATTGTGTTTTTGTTCTCAGCTCTCATTGTAATCCTGCACCTTGAGAATGAGATTACTGCTGTCCTTGATTCATGGGCAGCATGGTGGAGTCAGTAGTCAGTAGTTATCACTGGTGCCTTTCAGTGCTGGGGTCCTAGGTTTCAATCTGACCAAGGACACCATCTGCATGGAGTTTGTATGTTCTCCCCATGTTTGTGTGGGTTTCCTCTGGGTGCTCCAGTTTCCTCCCACAATCCAAAGACATATTGATAGGGAACTCTGATTGAGGGATTGGCTAGGAACAGCAAGTGATGATAATGGGGTAATTTATCAAAAAGCACTATGCCAGATATTGGATTTAAAAAGTTGCTCAATTTTATGCCTTTTTTAACGTCTGTGTGCCTAAATTTAGGTTCATGTGACATTTTACGCCAACCTAGCCAATGGGAATTCCCAGGAGCAGGGTGGGGTGGTAGCAAGGCCATCAACCCGGCAAATTCACCAATATTTACGCCTGTTTCCAGGAATAAGTGACCACTGAAATCTACTCCAGTGAGGGGCACAGAAGATTTCCGTCTAGCTGCATGGACCCTCAGAGGATGTGCCGAATTTATGAGGTCATTGATAAATAAGCCCTAATATCTGCAGACCACTGCAGAATATGTCAGCGATATATATGTGTAAAATAAAATAATCTCTCTGTAATTATTTCTATAACATTTTACAAATTGGATATTTGTCATATAATCTTAAAAAGTACGTATAATAAAATAGCATACACAAATGCGTTTTTCAACCACATTCTTTATTGAGTATTGGCTTAAGAAACAGAGGTATACAGGCACACCCAACAGCTTTTAAAGCCTTTAAATAGAAACTCATGGTTTAAAACAAAGCTTTAGGATGTGAAAGATTCTTATATATTATTATACCATAGGAATGGCTATTTATGTCCTGCTGTCATTTTCGACAGATCAAAGATCTCCTCTGTTCACCATCAAATTCATGAACATCTGAGGGTTAGATAATACATGTAATACATGTGTAGGGTGTATGAAATGTTAAAAAAGCGGAAAAACATCTCATACCAGGCTCACTGGTAGGATACATCTCTGACTGTATGATTTATCTTTAACATCCTAAAACCATATTTCATTTAATTAAGTTTCGCTTTAAAGAAAAAGAAGGCACAGGAATGTAAGGAAAACACTTCTTCCCTAGCTAACGAAGTTGCATTGCAACATTTGAGTAAAAATAAACACAGAAGCAAATGACTCTATCATTTTCTGCATACAAAACCAGTTATAAAAATGGCATAATTTACAAACAAACCCTTAGAAGTTAATACTAAACACTAGCCGTGTAGGTTTTGATTAAAAGTTTAAAAAAAAAAATTCCATAAAAAACAAAACAAAAAGAAACAATGAAGCACCAATTTATTTAAAGTGCCCAAAACACCAACTATTCAAGGTTCCCCTCCCTTAAGGTCTGGTGGTTCTCCATTGATGAAGTGGTACAGAATTGTTCTCTATAATTAGCATACAGCACACCACAACCCATTGCATATAACAGAGGACAACTTGATATAAACAATCCTTTTCTTTGATACATTCAGCATTTTTTATTTTATATTTCAAAAAGTTTGTTCAAATCCCCCATCTTGTAAGAAATCTTAAAACAGTAAGAATGGATTTGCTTAATTGAATGCAATTTGTGCAAGATGTGAGATAGTCCTGATGACTTCTATTTCGACATAGCATACTCTTTATCTCTTTCTCTGAATACATTTTTAGTAATTCCTTAATAGTTGATGGGACTGGACTTAGGATTGATGACTTCTTCTTTTAAGCTTTCTTCTGAGTGGTTGACCTGTCAAAAAAGGTAAGTCTGTGTTTAATTCAAGATTAAAACAAACATTTGTCTCATTACGATGAGTTAAAGGGGTTGTGTCATCTCATACATTGAGAGCATATCACTAGGATATTCTCCCAATGTCGGATAGAGATGGGACTCGCACCTATTTCTAAAACAAAGTTCGTAAAGAGAAGAAGAGTGAACCACGTGTTCTTGGCCACCCTCTATTTAATTCTATGAGGCTGTCGTAAACTCTGGTTTGTCAATGTCCACCAGCCCCATAGAAGTGAATGGAGCGATGGCCACACTTGCGCATTGCACTTGCCATTCATTTCTATGGTACTTCCAAAAATAGCTAGCTCGTCTATTTTTGGCACACCCATATAAATTAATGGTTGCACATGTGTGATCTGCTCTCTTTATCTTTGCAGGCTCAATTTTAGAGATAGCTACAGATCTCAGAATGGGTTTTAATTTGGAAAGGCTGGTTATATACAAATAATTATGACCATTTTTAATCTGCCTACAGTTTGGTCTTCTCACATTGAATGGAGACTGGGATCTACCTCAGACAAGTCTACAGTATGTAAAAACGTGTTACCTCTTTATGGGGAACATATAGATCAGAATAGTATATAGTAAGTTAAAAAGTAATGTAATGTGTGCATGTACCATCTGACTTCACCCAAAATGTCTACATGTTCTTCAAAGGAGTGTTGAAAGATTTGTTAGAAGCACACCAATTCGAAAATATTCAACACAAAGATTACAAAGGGTCTCAAATAGAAGGGCAGCACAAGATATTCTGCATCCATCTCTTCTGTTCTTAAAAGTAACAAATGGAAGCTAAGCTTGTTTGACTGCTAGTGAGCATCTCAATGGTCACAAAATGATACAACAAAAGAAAGATCCATCTATCCAATGTTAATGAACATGACTTATGATTTCAATTATCTTTGATATAGCACACAGTTATATATGCAATATTGATGAACACTGAGTAAAGCAGAGATAAAAATAAAGTCCCTTTATTAAATTACAGCCTACACAAAAGAAGTAATTATGCTTTAGGCCAATTTCCGATGACTATAGGTGTATTGTAGGTAGTATTAACTTAAATTTATAGCATAGCCAGACACTTCTCCAACTCTCTAATTGTGGTGAAACTTTGGTGGTAAATGATGCAAATTAGGATGTACCCCCTTTTCTATGAAGCTACTCCACTTTCCAACAAGATACATCCCTGGTTGGGGTCAGAACAGATGATTTCTCTAAACCAAATTGTGCCACATTTCGGCACAATTTAATCCAGCAACTGTTTATTTGATCATACTTGTTTCTCTGATTTACTCAGTGTTTTGACAGAAATTTATTGTAATGAGATAGGATTAGATAAGGTTATATAAGAAGACAATTTCAGACATCACAGACAGACATGAGGTTATTGCATAAAGCACGGCATTAGTAAAGCTCTACCTTACTGAAGCAATTTCAAGCGAGTGCAAATTAGCCTAAAACAAAAAAGCAACAGTTCAACAACTAAATTTTCCATGATTCAGTGTAATCAGAAGTATAAACTGGACCCTAATGGGAAATGTTTAACAAAATCCCCACCCACCATGTGCTATTTTAATGCTGATGTCTACTTTGGTGGTAGCGAGGCATTTGGTTTTCCACAGGCATCAGGGTATGGATGGAGTTGCTACCTCAGCACCACCTGCAGTTACTCCCCTGAATGTAATATTTAAATGGATGCTGAATTAATTTTTTTGAATGGATTTATTACATGTAAATTATGTTTTACTTACCATTAAGTGCTTTGCATTTATTTTGTTATAAAATTACATTTATAATTGTGCTCATTACTAATATAAAGAGAATTACAAACTACTGAAATAATTGTCTTTTGTGATTTTATGATTGTCTCCTCAATTTTTTTGCATGATTACAGAAGAAGCCATCTTGCTGGAGGCACATAAGAAACCTCTCAGTCAGATAATAGCTAATTAATTTTTGCAGGGGGGACGTTGTGGGCATGCTCTGTGATGTGTGCAGGCAGTGGGGAAGGGAAGAGCTGCTGAACCAGTCCTTTGCCTAATGGAAGTTGTGCAATCCTGAATTACCTGCCACAAAGTCCACTGTAAACCTGCCTGTTCTGAGATGTGAACTCTACAGAGAAGAAAGTGTTTGACCTACAGTGAGGAACTGATACCAGGCCCGTGTGAAAATTGCAAGATTTTAGTTTTATTTTAAACTAGCTGAAGGATCCGGCTTCACCCGGGTATATTTAATTAATTTCTTTTACTGTTTGTGTGTGTGTGTCGTTAAAAGATATCGAGAGTGCCCTCTACAGTGCCTGCCCATTTAACAGTCACCTCTACACCGGTCAGCCCCTTTAACAGTGACCTCTACAGCGACCCGCCCCTTTAACAGAGACCTCTACAGCGGCCCACCCCTTTAACAGTGACCTCTACAGCGGCCCGCCCCTTCAACAGTGACCTCTACAGCAGCTCGCCCCTTTAACAGTGACCTCTACAGCTGCCCGCCCCTTAAACAGTGACCTCTACAGCAGCCCGCCCCTTTAACAGTGACCTCTACAGCAGCCCGCCCCTTTAACAGTGATTTCTACAGCAGCCTGCCCCTTCAACAGTGATTTCTACAGCAGCCTGCCCCTTCAACAGTGACCTCTACAGCAGCCTGCCCCTTTAACAGTGACCTCTACAGCTGCCCACCCCTTTAACAGTGACCTCTACAGAAGCCCGACCCTTTAACTGTGACCTCCACAGCAGCTAGAGTGGCCAGTGTCTTCACCCCAGAAAGCCAGACCTCACCGGCCATTCCCCCAAACGTGAAACAGTGCCCCCAGTTCCCATGAACACACATCACTAAGCATGAGGCCACGCCCCCTGGCTCCCTGAAGACATGGAGGAGAAGCTGTCTGAGTGTGAGCTACTGAAAGGGTGGACATCCCTGTGTCTGTCCAGGCACTGCGTCTGACGGAGAACAGGTAGCCAGAAAACTAGACTGTCCAGCCTAAAGCCGGACATCTGGCAACCCTAACATCAACCTGCCCCTAGGGTGGCCAGAGGTCTTGTTTTAGGCTGGATGGTCTGGCTTTCAGACTCCCTCTCTGTCATGAGCAGGGCCTGGATGGACACAGCAGCAGCTGACAGAAGGTGATTTTTACCAATATTTTTAATCCCGGTCAAATGTAGCATGGAAGGGGCGTGGCCTGACTGAGTCAGGGGCGTGACTTAGTGGGATCTGGGGGGGGGTGCTTTTAAGTCCTTCTTTTGACGGTGGGCAGAATTACAGGTCGATGCCTGATTTAGGAGGAAGGTGGGTAGCAGTGGAAGAAAACATCTTTTATTACTACTGAACAGTAAATATGTAAAATTTACATTATATGAGGTAATGATTGATGATGAGTTAGTCTAAAACATAAGTTATAGTTATGGTAACCGGGAATACCCATTTACCATTGTCATCCACAGTGCTCTGCTTCTTTAATGCAGACCTACAGCAGTGAACTGGCTAGGTTGTCATAGAAACCTGGTGTGTGGAGACTAACTGCCTGTGAGCTTCTATTGGCTGATAAGGGTCATGTGACCAGGCTACTATTGGCTAATGCATTTTTTGGGAACATCTCAGGAACGGTATGTCCTGGAGAGCTGAAAACCGTTCTAAAACCTTCCCAGACACCTGATGTACATGTGTGCCAAATTTTGTGATTGTAGCTGCAGCAGTGCGGACTCCTTTAGCGGACATACATACACACACATTCACTCAGCTTTATATATTATATATATATATATATATATATATATATATATATATATATATATATATATAATATATACATATTGTTAACATATTGACCAAAATATATAAAAGTTCAAATCACCCCCCTTTCTGTATAATTAAAAAATAAATACCTAAATAACAATAAATATAGACATCATGGGTATCACCGTGACCGAAAACGCCTGTACTTTTAAAATATAAAAAAAATTCCAATACGGCAAATTGTGTGGCGGAAAAAAGCGTCCAATGGCGATTCACCGTTTTTTGTCGTTTAAAAAAAAAAAATTAAATAAAAGTGATCAAAAAGTCATAAACACCCCAGAGTGGTATCAATAAAAACTTCAGATCACCCCGCAAAAAATGAGCCCCCATACAGCTCCGTACACATAAATACCAAAAAGTTATAGTGGTCAAGATATGACAAAGAAAAAAAAAAAAAGGGCAACTTTCTAATTATTTTATCACTACCAAAACGCAGGAAAAACTATACATATTAGGTATTGTCGGATTCGTACTGACCAGTAGAATGAAAGTAACTGGTCAGTTTTAATGCACATTGAACGCTGTAAATAAGAAACCTGTACAACTGTAGCGGAATAGCGTTTTTTTTGCAATTTCACCTGATTTGGAATTTTTTCCCGCTTCCCACCACACCATATCAAATATTAAATGGTGGCGTTGGAAAGTACAACTTGTCCCACAAAAAACAAGCCCTCATACAGCTATGTGAACAGAAAAATAAAACAGTTATGGCTGTTTGAAGGCAGGGAGCGCAAAACGAAAATGCATAACCGAAAAAACCTCCGGGAGTGAAAGGGTTAATGCAGACCTAAAGCAGTGAACTGGCTAGGTTTTCATAGAAACCTGATGTGTGCATGTGAGCTTCTATTGGCTGATAAGGGTCATGTGACCAGGCTACTATTGGCTAATGCATTTTTTGGGAATATCTCAGGAATGGTATGTCCTGGAGAGTTGAAAACTGTTCTAAAACCTTCCCGGACACCTGATGTACATGTGTGCCATATTTTGTGATTGTAGCTGCAGCGGTGCAGATTCCTTTAGCGGACATACACACACACACACACACACACACACACACGCATACACTCAGTTTTATATATTAGATAAATGTAATGTTAATCAATAGTTTTGCTTTATAACATGTTTATCTGATTCCTGATAGAGACATCCTGAAAAGCTTTGTAGCACAAAGCAAAATGTAGATGTGCCTGCCAAGCTATGTGGAACCATGCAAGAACATTCTAGATTTAGGCAAGAAAAATTAGAGAATTTCCCCTGAAGTATAAACGACATTGTTATACAATACATCCATGAAGTAATCTCTACTGTAAAACATATAATAAGTCTGTTCAGCATTTCTTAGTTATATCTATTTCTGGGAAAAATAGGTGTCAGCCAATATGACCCTCATCAGACCCCATGGATTGTACTCTCTCTTTCATAGAATTATACATGAATGAAAACAAACAATGATGTATACATGTGTAATAAGCCAGGTTTACTAATTTCATAGAGCTCTAATGGCTGCCATGATTGTTGTCACCCAGCTCACTACCAGAATACTCTATAACATATCAATGGCTTGATAGACTTTTTTTTAGCTTGACAGAAGATGTTAAATAAAGGACATTTATTAGTGGTTATGTAAGCCAGCAGGATCATGGAATATGATTGAAGTAAGATGACTATCAGCTCTGCTCATTAAATTCACACACTTTGAGGGGGATTTATAATTAACCTTTATAATCTATAATCTAACCTTTCTAATTCGCCACTCCCCCTATCTGACCACAACTTACTCACCTTCTCTTCTCTGGTCTCTTCTGCTGCTCCTCCGGTCCACACACTAGCACACCCCTGCAGGAACCTTAAACATCTCGACTTTCACCTACTTTCGGAATCTCTTTCACCTCTCTCCAACATTCATTCCCTCAAAGACCCCGATGCTGCCACCACTCTGTATAACACCACAATAGCTACAGCCCTGGACTCTGTTGCCCCCCTCACACTCCACAAATCCCGGAAAATCAACAGACAACCCTGGCACACAGACCTGACCAAGAAACTCAGACAAGCTTCCAGAGCTGCTGAGCGGCAATGGAAGAAATCCCATTCTAAGGATCACTTCACCACATACAAGCAATCCCTCCTCATTTTCAAATCATCACTCTCTGATGCAAAACAGGCCTACTTCTCATCTCTAATATCTTCTCTGTCCCACAACCCCAAACAACTGTTCAACACTTTTAACTCTCTTCTCCGTCCACCGGCGCCCCCACCTTCACCTCTTATCTCAGCAGAGGACTTTGCCACATATTTCAAACAAAAGATTGTAAACATCAGAGAAGGCTTCAGTGCACAGTCCCCTCAGCCCCTCTACATAACTGCTCAGTACTCTTCCACCAAAACCTGCTTCTCCACAATTACAGAAGAATACCTTTCCACCCTACTCTCCAGATCACATCTCACCACCTGCGCACTTGACCCAATCCCATCCCACCTCATTCCCAACCTCTCCTCAGTGCTCATCCCAGCCCTAACTCATCTCTTCAACCTATCACTGACCTCTGGTGTCTTCCCCTCTGGTTTTAAACACGCTACAATTAAACCCATCCTTAAAAAACCCTCACTCGACCCATCTTCTCTGTCCAGCTATCGCCCCATATCACTTCTGCCATATGCCTCAAAGCTACTTGAGCAACATGTCCATTCAGAACTGTCCTCTCACCTCTCCTCCTGCTCACTCTTTGACCACCTACAGTCAGGCTTCCGACCCCACCACTCGACTGAAACTGCCCTTACTAAAGTCACCAACGATCTGCTAGCAGCCAAAACCAAAAAACATTACTCTATTCTCCTCCTCCTTGACCTGTCCTCTGCCTTTGACACCGTCGACCACTCCCTTCTACTACAAACTCTCTCGTCTCTTGGCATCACTGACCTGGCCCTCTCATGGACTGCATCATACCTCACCGACCGGACATTTAGCGTCTGCCACTCTCACGCCACCTCCTCCTCCCATTCCCTCTCTGTTGGTGTCCCACAAGGCTCAGTCCTAGGTCCCCTGCTCTTCTCTATCTATACCTTTGGCCTGGGACAGCTCATAGAGTCCCATGGCTTTCAATATCACTTTTATGCTGATGACACACAAATCTACCTCTCTGGTCCTGACATCACCACCTTACTATCCAGAGTCCCACAATGCCTATCTTCAATATCCTCTTTCTTTTCCTCACGCTTTCTAAAACTTAACATGGATAAAACAGAATTTATCATCTTTCCACCATCTTGCACAGCCCTCCCAACAGACCTATCTATCACCATCAACGACTGCACACTCTCCCCCGTTAAACAGGTCCGCTGCCTTGGAGTGACCTTGGATTCTGCACTCTCCTTCAGACCACACATCCAAGCCCTTTCCACCACCTGCCGCCTCCAACTCAAAAATATCTCCCGTATCCGTGCGTTCCTCAACTATGAGTCTGCCAAAGTACTAATACATGCCCTCATCATCTCCCGCCTAGACTACTGCAACATTCTCCTCTGTGGCCTTCCATCTAGCACTCTAGCCCCCCTCCAATCTATCCTCAACTCTGCTGCCCGACTAATCCACCTCTCACCCGGTTACTCCTCTGCCTCTCCCCTTTGCCAATCCCTTCACTGGCTCCCCTTTCCCCAGAGAATTCAGTTTAAAATACTAACAAATACATACAAGGCCATCCACAACCTGTCCCCTCCCTACATCTCAGAACTACTCTCCCGATACATCCCCACACGTAATCTCCGATCCTCACAAGACCTCCTTCTCTCCTCCACTCTTATCAACTCTTCACACAATCGCCTCCAGGATTTCTCCCGCGCAGCCCCAATACTCTGGAACTCTGTACCCCAACATATCAGACTCTCACCTACAGTGGAATCCTTCAAAAGAAATCTGAAAACCCACCTCTTCAGACAAGCCTACAACCTGTGACCCTGCTTCTGCTACACTGCCATGACCAGCTTTACCCTCACCTACTGTGTCCTCACATACCGCATAGATTGTAAGCCTTCACGGGCAGGGCCCTCTCTCCTTCTGTACCAGTCTGTAACTTGTTTGTCCTAGAGCAATTGTCTAGACTATGTATGTAAACCCCTTTCAACATGTACAGCGCTGTGGAATGAATGGCGCTTTAATAATAAATAATAATAATAATAATAATAATAATTAGGGTAATACTGTATTTGTAGTCAGTTTTGCCTAAGTCTGTATTGGCATACCTTGCTCCAAATTTATCAAATGTCATACACTCTTAAATTAGGCTCATCGTGATAAATCAAGAGTGAAACTAATTAACACAAGTTACCACACCTATTACTATCCCAGTTTTCAGAACTGGAGTGAGTGATTTAAATATGCAAAAAGCCATTACAAACTATTACAGGCTCCAGGAATAACAAATAGCAGTTGATTGAAAACACACTTATGCACTTAGGAACCGGTGACTAACAGTGATCATTTTATAATAATACATTATATCTTTCCCAGAGAAGATAAATTCCACCAAGGCTCTTGTTCTGATGTTTTCTCACACTATTATTCTATAATTGCGCTATTCATAACTCAGTAGTGTTGAGCGAGCACCTCTGTGCTCGTATGCTCGGGTGCTCTGGCCGAGCACTAGGGGTTAGTCAATGGGACTAAACCAGGGGGGCTCGGAAGAGGGGAGGGTGTCTGGTTAATAGAAAAAGGTAAGAATCGCGACTTCTCCTCTTTTACTCCTTTCACTCGTAAAAGTATGCTAATGAACTGAATTTGCACGCATTAGCGCACAATGCTTACGCATTAGCATACAAATTCGTACGCATTAGCGTACAAATCAACATTATAGCGTGGGGAAGTGACTCGAGCATGGCGCTCGAGAACACTCGGTGTTCGGCCGAACACTGAGCGGACCCGAGCGTAGGCATGCTCGGCTGAACAGCGAGTTCGGCCGAGCATACTCGCTCAACACTATAACTCAGTCTTTAATAAGCTCCATTACAACTATATGAATAAATGGATAGGGTACATTGTATTATGTATAAAATCCAATACTCACGGTAATTTAAAAAAAATTAGGTCAATTTCATTGGTATCATAGAATTATCTATCTATCTATCTAATCTATTTATTAAGGTAAAATATTGTCAAGTAGCTTAACTAGAATTGATATGCTGCAATATCATAAAAGGATTGACAGCTCTTTTACAACTTCCCCAAATTGAATTTTTTTTTCCAAATTACAGTACAAAGAGAAGCAGAACCCAGCCATTATAAAATGTAGTACAGACTTGAAGAACAATATTGTTTAGGAACTTTTACATGCTGCACATAGTTTAAATAAAATCAAAAAGACAATGTTGTCAATGATTAATAAACCAATAGATATATGAGTATTGTACCTTGTACCCTTCTAGTTCCAGTCTGTATTCTTCTAACTTGGGGCTCTAAAAACATTAAGTGTACAAAGAATAGAGTTGGTATAATTACAATACTGTTTGTTGGAAATAGAAATGTCAGAAATATATTTGGAATTTGAACCAGTTGTCTTTTTAGTAAAGATGAAATTGGAGAACATAGAAGGTAAGTATAGTAAATGAAGCAGAGAAGGAAAAGCTATAATATTACTCATGTTTTCATTAAAATGGACATCTTCTCTTCTTCAGAGGACATCTTCACTTCTGACATGTCTGCTTTACTAAATACTTGAATCCCTAATCAGGAATGAGCCCTGAATTCTGGCACTTTACAAACATTGCTTTACTATGCAGGAACACACACTAGTGACAAGTGGTAGTTATCAAAGTTGTCAATTTATTCATTCAAATTTCCATGAGTAATGTCAAGGGAAAAGCATAAACTAGAATTTTAAAGGGATTGACCAGTATCAAGAGGAAACTAAGCAACAAAAGGGATTTACCTACAATAAAGAGGTGATCATTACTTTTATGGCAGATCCTGCACTGCCGCTGCAGTTCTCCCGACAGCACATCATCAGTGCAGTCAATACACCACTCCCTTTGGTGCCCCTTTGAGGCAAAGGATTGCCAATGTTGTCTTCGTGACCTTACTGCTGCAGTTGGGATAACAGATCCCATCTGGTAGAATCAGATCTGTCAAGTAAGTTGTATCACTTCTTTATTGCAGCCAGAACCCCTGTGTTATCTGTTTTCCGCATTAAGTCTCTCATACACAATAAAATCAATATCTTCAATCACTGTCTTCAACACAAACCTATATGAACCTTTATTTTTACAAATTAAAGAAAAGTTTGCATTTAAAGTCCCAAATTATGAAATCTATTTAGTGAATCAATTATTAATACAATCATATCCTTCAAAGAAGTATATTTAGGATAAATTTTAAAATTTTACTAGTAGATTTCTTTGTGTTAATTTTTTATGTTAAATGTTAAAGATTTAGATGAATGAGTTAAATTTCTTATCATTTACCCAAATACATGCTGAAAATGGGTTGAGGGAGGAATGAATATTTGTTTTTCCCTTTTCTTACTTTTTATTCTTCAGGAAAATCTGCATATGATCCAGTAAGTAATATCAACCGTCCAATTGTTCAAACAAATCTTCATTCTCCCCTTTGTTAGTTATTTTTTAAAGACTAAATTAAAAGTAAACTTAGATTTGGATATTGACCTGATTGCTTTCAAGAAAAGTGCAGAAAAATTGTACTCCGAAGTTAATTTAGTCTTTAAAAGGAATTGCACAGGATAGTTTACTGTCACCAACAAATCCTTGTTAAGTGATATTAGTTGCCCAGTTGCACTCACTAACCTCCCTCGAGAAGTTTTTTCAGCTCGGCATCATCCAATGTTTGTGAATCACCTTCAATGAACTTGGATACCCTGGTGACTTCTGATAGGATACAGGTTTATGGCATAAATTGTCAGGAATATATTCATGAACCAGAGACTTCAATAAGCCAAAAAATGGATATTTTGAATTGGGCCAGAAAACAATGCAGTCATGTATGGCACTCATGTCACCAGTGGATGAGGAGTTTCCAAGGTTTTGGGAACAGATGTAGGGTTCATATAAAAACTTTTTTAGCATGAAGGTAGAATATCAGCTAAAGCAGTATTTCCTAATTTGTTACCCAGGTTCAATAATTTGTTATGGTGAAAAGTGAATACACGATCATTACATTTTTCCATAAATACTCCAAACCCACTGTGCTATTCACCTCCTTATACTAAAGTAAAAATGCACAAAATATTGAGATCAACTTATTTTGATAGAAGAGTTGAATTAAATGCTACAGACACCTTAATCACATATTGTTCCAAATTTATTTAGTGGGGTTTAAAAGGAGCTTGGTATAAAAGCAAAGAGAGGAATATGAAATAACTTAAAGAAGCCAGAAAAATACACAACTTAAATTTAAACATCCATAATTTGGTCAAAATGTTGCGTTTTCTTCCAATGTATGCATATTTTTCGGTTCTTACTAGACCTTCTGCCCATTCTAAAATACCATCATTTAATTCAATTCACCTGTTGAAGCTGCGGCAGTAAAAATGTATGCAGCTCTCGCTGGCAATAAGGACAGATCACTGTGAATTTCTGAAGCTGAAAATGCAGCAATCAGCTTTGATTAAAATTTTCTTTGTATTATAATGCTTAGTAGCAATGCATAACATAGAAGCAGAGGGAAACATTTATGAAGATCAGCGTTTTAGATGCCAATCTTAAAAAAACCCTAAGCTAGCAGAGGATCCGCCTAAGTTATCAACAGGCACAGGCCTCTCTTATACTTCATCACATCTAGCGCAAGTTCTAAATGTAAGAAAACTTCCTCGCTTTCATACAGTTAGATCATTTTCTAGAAAATGATGAATGATATGGCCTGAAGGCCCATCTGCTTCCCCATCCATGCCATGCACATGATTTTAGACCTGGCGTGAGTGGGGAGAAGTAAACTTTCTCCTCTGTGCCTGAAATATGCCTAATTTAGGCACATTTCAGTATAATGAATGACCCCCATAGTTACTATACAGTTCAGTCTGTTATCCTGAAAAGTTGATCCAGAGGTTAGCAAAAAAACCCTCATGAGGTAGAAACCAATTTTCCTCATTTTGGGGAAAAAAATTCTTTCTGACTCCAATCAGTCATTCAGAATAGCAAATTGTGTATTTTCATATTGAAAAAAACTGTTTGGATTTGGATATAATTTGATTGTGACTATTCCATTACCCGACTACTTGACCAATGTCTTTGATTCTGACCTGAGCAACCTGCTACTGTATGATTTACTTTTTTCTTTCCTTTGTATATTTAATACTCTCTCAGAGAAAAATTTCCAGTTTGCTAATTAAAAGAAAACATTTTTAAAAGTTAAACATGGACCATAGCACAAGTTGATGCATAAGGCCTCAAGCCATTTCTAAATCTTTTTAAATCCTTTTATAAGAAGCAACTGAAGAAATGTACTGCTATTAAAACCCACCTTCTTCTAGCCTCCTTGTGAGTTCGGCTTCATCTAAATCAGATCCAAGACCAGTGACACGAGTGTATTTAATTTCTGGGCCTGTGAAACAGAAATATAAAAATTGTATATATAAAAATGTAAATATAAATTAAAAAAAGTTTTTTTGGTGCATTCCAGTGTGTCATTTTCTCCAGACCCCTGGTAACAAAAGAATTTCAGCAGGTACTGTTAGATAGAATTTGACAGGAAAGCAAGGCAGAATGAAGTATACTGCTCACCACTTTCTTGGTGATATACACTTCTTCAACCTGTGAATTGGAAAACTTTTCTGGTTAGACTTTAAGAACCCACAAGTAGATGGTGTCGTTTTAGGTTTTCCAGATATAAAAGGATGGAAAGAGAATTTTTGAGATCTCATCATTTCACTTTACCTCCTTGGATCACTTTAGTCACTTGAGTTTCGCCTTCCTTTACCAGTTTAAAACCTGGCTCACCTTCAATCACTCTAGTGATCTTAGAAATTATAGGCTCTAACAAATTTAATTGTAAGAAAAACAAAAAGAAAATTGTATATGACATGGTGTGAGCTCGGATGAGAAAAATATAATTTAAAATTTGAAATTAAAATGAAAAAGAGATGACTATAAAGGAGCTATTCAATCATCATTTGGCAGATGTCCATACTAAGATACAGTAGATGACTAAAAATCTAGGATCATCCTGCCTTCATTTGATTACAAAAATGCCAAAATCTTTTTTTCCAAATCAATTAAATTAATATTAAATTTAGAAAATGAAATAAAATAGATCACTCAGTAAAAATAGAGAAAGGCAAAAGTCATTTCTGTTGAATTTTACCTCCTTGGATAACTTTAGTCAGTTGTATATCACCTTCCTTTACCAGCTTAAACTCTGGCTCACCTTCAATCACTCTAGTGATCTTAGTAATTGTGGGCTCTAACAAATTCAATTAAAAAGGTAAGTAAAACATTACATTTTTTTTCCCTGAATATCAGATAGTAATTAAAAAATACACAAAATAAGACATTTTTTCCAAAATGTGGACATACACAGTTTTATTACCTTCTGTGTTACTTTATTATAGTGAATAACAATTCATTGAAATGATAAATTTATATCTAGAAATATAGCTCCAGGTGTATGTAGTCACAATGGGCTTTATATCTATTTTCCCCTCACCTTGATACATGTAGCCAAGATCACTATGGACCTCTTAAATATATGTTACCATTAGTGACTTTATTAATGAAAAGGATGTTGGATGTACTGTATCTAAATATAAGAATACTATAGTTAATCTTTAGCACTGCTTCCTTTGATCTCAATATATTATGTCAATCCAATATGGCCTCCCTTGAGGTCTTACATGTTATACTTGGCCTCCTGAATGTCTGCTTGGATATTCCACACTGAAGCCAAAAAATGTTACTACACTGACAGATACAGATGAATTATACATTGAAATGACCGCATAAGCTCTACTCAAGTAGAATTTTCCAAAGTGAAATGCTATCTAGAGTTCATACAACAGGAGAATCTGTGGGATGAAACCATACACTATGTATTAATTAAAGCAGTTTGGAAATGCATCACATTTATATATTGTAGATGATATTAACATGATTTGATGCAACAGTGATTGTTTTGGCCACTTTCGAAATGTAAGTATTGAATTTTGCATAGACCTAAAAAAAAACAAGCGTATGAAAAGCAGATCTTTTTTTACAATCAAAATGATAGCTCAAGCTACAGAAAATACATAGGCTGCTCGAATATACTTATAAGATCAGCTACTACCTTGAATGACTTTGGTTACTCTTGTCTCTCCTTCTTTAATAAGGCTAAATTCTGGGTCGCCTTCGATGACTTTGGTGACTTTGGTGATAGAAGGCTCTGGAATGGTTGTTAAATAAAATGATTATATGAATATATTATAAAATATATTAATATTAATTCATTTATAGCTACTAGAAATTATGTATATAGCTGGTACAGCAAATATGCTCTACATGCTTATGTTAATCTATGCTTTCTAAAGCAGGATAGTCATAGAACTGTAGTTTCACTAATATGTTGAAAACTACAATTTCTGGTATACCGCAACTCTTTCTCACCTAAAACACCACTGAAAGAACTGTTTAAACTGTACATGCATCAAGCTACTGTGGCGCAAGCGCAGTGGCTCTGGAGGCTAGTCCTTCTCCCTATATTTGGGGAGTAATATTTAACAAGAAGGAAAGTCAGAGACTACTTTTCCTATTGAATATTTCCTATATTTTAGTTGAATTCAGTTTTTAGACTTTATCTGAAATTGTGAGCTACCAAGGGTGTTACTGACATAGTAATTTAACTTGTTTTATGGGTTTTCATTACATCTACATGGTTATACAAAAATAAGCAAGTGGAGCTATAAGACTAGAGATAGGTATCCAGATTTTTTGTATGCCTAATCTTATTCACAGAACGTGACTTTTACTTGATATGGACTGCAGGAAAGCCGTAGGGCAACAAACACTTGCTGTTACTCTGAAAAAGATGGAGTTAAACAAAGCTTACAAGCCTAATCATAATTTCTCCTATCTAGAAGCCCTCATTTGCATTAAGAATAAAAAACTTTTTTTGAGGGGGGATGCCGCAACTGACTTCCCAAGATATAATTTTAATCAGCAGGATCAATCCTACCAGGTGGTATGCTTGATTTCATGGTCACTGGTATGGCATTCACCATGAAAATACAGAGCAATCTACAGGCAGCATGTTATAGAGCAGGAGATGCTGAGAAGATTTATATACAGTTTTATGGGAAAAGATTTAGTAAAACTTGTAATTTAATGCATTTTTTGTTTATGCATAGGAGTTGTGTAGGTAGTGCCACTTATTGACATCTAACTTTGCATGACTAAGCGTACAAGGAAGGCTATCAGTCACTGAGTGAACTGTCAACATGACTCCTACCATATACAAAAAAAAGGAAGTTTAACTGAATCCAGGGGCATAGCTAAAGGCTCATGGGCCCTGAAGCAAGATTTCAGCTTGGGCCCCCCTTCCATCAGTGCTTTGTGGCCAGGAGCAGGGAAGCACATAGCCTTCATGTTGCCTGAGGCAAAACTTGAAATGGCACTCTCCACATTCTAAATTTTTGACCTAACATCTTCCCTCCAGCCAAAAGTGTACCTTGACTTGCAAGCACATTCTCTAATACTCGTGTCTTCTTATGTGGCACAAGGGTCATGGGGACCCCCTCAGGCTCCTGGGCCCAGTAGCAACTGCTACCTCTGCACCCCCTATAGCTACACCCCTGACTGAATCTTTTCCTTCAAAACTATTTAAAAAACTGCTCAGCTCCTCTTGCTCTATAGCATGCTGCCCGCAGATTGCTTTACATTTCGTGATGGCAGGCTCCTTTGGATGGATCCTGCTGCTCTTTACCTCTATAACTGCTAGGGCAGCTTAGAGGGATCAAACTCCAAAGATTCAAAAATCTAGAGGGTATTCTAGGTTGATTCACCAATTTAGCTCATGGAACTTGATACTGTATACATCACTTCAGTGTACCATAGTCTTGTAAGCTTCATATTTGTCACCATCTTTGCAATTGGTGATTAGGGTATTTTTGCACTATGCTTTCTTTTCAAAAACATTGTGTTTTTTGTCACTTTTTATAGCAGAATTACTTTTACATGGTTCTGATATCAAAACTAATTCACTTACCTCCTTGGATAATTTTAGTAATTCGGGTTTCACTTCCTGGAATTACTCTGACCTCTGGTTGTCCTTCAATAACTTTAGTTATTCTAGTAATGGATGTCTCTAGAATAATAAATTTAAAGTTATGGAGTTATTTGATCTCTGCATACAGTAGTAGTTTAGGTAAAAGGAGGCAGAGAAATAAAGGCAATTGCCAGAAGAATATATTTGAGTTATAATGATAACCAGCACATATGTGTTTCTAAGTAAAATAATAGCCTCATACTTCTTGGGATGAGCTATATAGTTTAGTTATTTTTTACTTTGATCCAAGACACAGGGGAACCTATATGGCTTTCTTATAGATTTATTGCATCCCATTTGTTGGTTAGGTATATTTATTTCTTTAACTGGTGTTCTTAGGGCTCATTTTGATTAAACTATACAAGCCTACTTGGCACTTCACCGCAACCTCTGTCAAATGTGTCCTAAAAAAATAGGAATAATACCACATGTTAACAGATGCAACTGCAATACGGCACCAGCTTGAGGAATAGCCTCTACTCCCCCTTTCTGGCACAGTAGTACAGAGACCACAGCATAATTCAACGTCTAGCCAACGATCAAAATCTACTTGTAAAAATGAAAAATTGAATAAAACTAATAGAATTATGATAATATAACTTTCAGTGTTTGACTGGTGCACAATAAATTTGCTCAAGAAGTTTCCTTAGTGTAAAAAAGTTTGCAAATGATTAAAGGACTTTTAATATATTTAAACCTAAGATATCCCCAACCACTGCCTTTCTAATTCTTACTGGCCCATGCCACTGTTCTCCACTTCTTGGTCTTGGCTTGACACAGTACTTGGAAGGAGGTGGGTCATCTCTGCGGCCAGCAATTGGCTGATTGTTCTTCTGTCAACTCCTGTGTGTCTAGCCGGGACCAGGAAGCGAAGACCACCACAAGCCCAGCAAGGGATCGTTGATAGGATTAATGCTTCTTTTTTTAACTAATTCTGCCCCTGTTATATAAAAGAAAATTATACGAAAAAAAATATTTGCTATTTGCTGCATAGTATGAAGTATTAACCCCAAGTGGAAATTTCTCATTGTGCATATAATAATATAATAATCTTGCAACTTTAAACAGAGAATATAAGGAAAAACACTGTGCTATATCATGCTCAGTGGTGATGATGCCATTGTGAGCAAAACTCATAGAAAGTAAATGTGAAAGTATAAGACAAGCAAGGTGAAGTGCAAAGTGTAGTTAGCATATCAAGCACTATCATACAAAATGTGAACTTCAGTGATCCGTAAAGTGTATGTCAAGCAAAGTGACGTTGCAAATCATCTCACTGTGTAGCATAACACTATAGAACATGCAGATAGGTACGGTAGTAATGGTGGAACGTTACTTTCACCTGACAACAGGGACAAGGAAAAATAGTGATGTCTAAGAAAACATTCATTCATCTTTGTGTGAACACTTGGTCAACAAGCAGTGGATTTCAAACCGTGATACATGAAATGTTAAAGTACCTGAATTGGCATCCCATGTACCGTCTTCCTCCTGAATCCCACCTGATTTTTTTTTTGTAAAGTAATAGATATTAGGCTTATGATATGCTATCTAAAAGGGAATCCATATTAGCTAGGGGTTAGCACTTACAGGGCTTATGCCATAAATAAAACAGAACAGTTTGGGGGGGGGGGGATGCTGTAGACTTTGACATTTAGCTGGAAAATACATTTAGAAGGAGGGCTGTGTCAGCTGCTCTCAGCCAGAGATCGGATCTCAGTAATGTGGATTGGCAGAAATCAGCTAACACCAGTTCACTTTGCTTCTTCGAAAGGTCCTTTTTTAGCTGGATGTCAGGTAGAGTATTCAATGTCAAACTTCAGTTCTATATAGTGAGGACCCTTAACATCTAACTTCATAGCCCTTTATGATACCTTAATGATTCTCTTGTTTAAAGAATCTGTCTCCAGACAATCATTTTAAGCATGGATCTCTGACAAAATTGATCAGTGAAAGCCTCTTCTTATGTACTTCACTTTTAGCTAGTTCCAATATGCACATAAGTAGGTTTTCCAGTAATAAACATAATGTAGGAGAAGCTTGATGGCTAATAATTATTAAAAGGGTTGTCCTGCCATATACAGTTCTGACCTATTGTCAGGATAGGTCATCAATATCTGTTCAGCGGGGGTCCGACACCCAGCACCCCCACCAATCAGCTGTTTGAAGCGGAGGCAACACTCTATTGCAAGTGCTGTTTCCTGGTCTTAACACTATGTGTCGTCTCCTGTGGGGCGGTGGCACGGTGATTAGCACTGGTGCCTTGCACTGGGGTCAAATCCAACCAAGGACAACATCTGCATAGAGTTTGTATGTTCTCTGTGGGTTTCCTCTGGGTTCAACAACTTCCCCTCACACTCCAAAGACATACTGATTGGGAATCTAGATTGTGAGCCCCATTGGGGATAGCCCAATGCTCATGTCTGTAAAGCACTGCAGCGCTATATAAGTGCATAAAATAAATAATAAATTACAAGTACTCGCTCCAATCAAGTGAATTCCGACACGCAGTTTAATTAGGAGAAAGCAGCGCTCACATGGAGTGCCACCTCCTTCGAAAGCAGCTTATTGGCAGGGGTGTTGGACCCCATTGATCAGATATTTATGACCTATCCTGACTATAGGTCATCAATATATATGGCAGGACAACCCCTTTAATTCATGGTTGTTTAACCTAATGATTATCTACTTCAAAGCAGTATGGTAACTTGTAGCATCCTTTTCTTGAAGACATACTCTAATGCACATCTTTTGACAAATTAACTATTGCTTAAAATCTTGGACATACTGTATTTTTCACCCTATAAGACACCCCCCCTCCCTAAAGTGTGTGTGTGTGGGGGGGGGGAATGTCAGTGTGCATTATGGGGTGAATACTAATGAGTGCTTCCATTACAATTCCATTATAATCATGTTTTATTTTAAAAGCTCGTCATCTCAATGCACACATCTTGAGATAGGTTGAGCAAAAAGGAAAGGTAGGGAAGAACACATGTGCACCAAATATAAAATAGCATGCTAGACCTACCTGGAATAACTCTGCGAATTGTCTCAGTTCCACCACCGATTACTTTAGTGATAGTTGTCCCTGGCTCTGTTGCAAAAACAAGTTAAATTAAATAATATACAGAACTAAATTTTGTAGAAACTGCAAGCATCATAGGAACATGTGAAAAGGTAAATCTGAATGCTGAGACTTAACTCTCATTTAGCACGTGCTCTATCCTCGCTGCACAAGACAGGAGCGAGACTATTGAGTCCGCCACGCTTCCTGTTCTGCAGGGAGTACCGATATTTTGCTAATTGAGTGCTTCTCTCCTCTTATTCTAAGTTTAGTGAAAGTTCAGTGATCCTTTAAAGACATACTGATAGCGAAGTTAGAGTGTAAGCTCCAATGGAGACAGCAAGCAATACTAAAGAATATATCAGTGCTATTTAAGTGAGTAAAATAAATAATGGTATCTCCACTGCTTTACCCAAATTTGCTTTCAGTTTACCTGAGCAGAGCATCAGCAGTACTTACCCCTCCTTCACTCCACCAATTCTGTAATTTTGGCTGCAATCACATTCTTCTGAAGTCTCAACCAGATGTGCTTCTGTTCCTTTCTGTATAGTGTACATGTAGCTGAACCGCAAGACACAGGAGGACACCCAATCAGGAACTCAGTGGAAGAGCCTGCAGCAGTTCGGCTGGTCATGTGATCAACGCCAAAATCATGGAATTGTTGGTGCGGCAGAAGGGTAATGACTGCTGATACTCTCTTCCTTTACAAAAGTTAGCTGAAAGAGAGAATGTACCTGAAGAAGCAGAAACCCCTTTAATTACAATATCCCGAATAATAATAATAATAATATTGTGCAAGCTTTTGGTCAGACAAGGAACTAAGATTGATTTTTGTAAGTTTGTCATTTCAATATAGAAAACTGATATTTTGTGCCCAAATTCCCTTGAAATTCCTCTTTTAACTTTCTTTTTAAATCATTGTGGATCTCTTTTCTATTTTTTTTCGCATTACCGATTATGTGACATAATATTTCATAACACCAATAAACCTACTATAATATGTATTATCTCAAATGTTACAAAACACATTTTCCCTTTAGCTCCCACACATTCAGTATGTAACATGATCTATTGCATTAACTAACGTGATGAAAAACCTGAAAGGAATGTACAGTCATGGCCAAAAGTTTTGAGAATTATACAAATATTAATTTTTACAAAGTCTACTGCTTCAGTTTTTATAATGGCAATTTGCATATACTCCAGAATGTTATAAAGATTGATCAGCTTAACAGCAATTACTTGCAAAGTCAATATTTGCCTAGAAAATGAACTTTATCCCCAAAACACATTTCAACATCATTGCAGCCCTGCCTTAAAAGGACCAGCTAACATCGTTTCAGTGATTGCTCCATTAACACAGGTGTGGGTATTGATGAGGACAGAGCTGGAGATCAATCTGTCATGATTAAGTAAGAATGACACCACTGGACACTTTAAAAGGAGGCTGGTGCTTGGCATCATTGTTTCTCTTCTGTTAACCATGGTTATCTCTAAAGAAACATGTGCAGTCATCATTGCACTGCACAAAAATGGCCTAACAGGGAAGAGTATCGCAGCTAGAAAGATTGCACCTCAGTCAACAATCTATCGCATCATCAAGAACTTCAAGGAGAGAGGTTCCATTGTTGCCAAAAAGGCTCCAGGGCGCCCAAGAAAGACCAGCAAGCGCCAGGACCGTCTCTTAAAAGTGTTTCAGCTGCGGGATCGGGCTACCAGCAGTGCAGAGCTTGCTCAGGAATGGCAGCAGGCAGGTGTGAGTGCATCTGCACGCAGTGTGAGGCGGAGACTCTTGGAGCAAGGCCTGGTCTCAAGGAGGGCAGCAAAGAAGCCACTTCTCTCCAGAAAAAAACATCAGGGACAGACTGATATTCTGCAAAAGGTACAGGGAGTGGACTGCTGAGGACTGGGGTAAAGTCATTTTCTCTGATGAATCCCCTTTTCGATTGTTTGGGACATCTGGAAAACAGCTTATTCGGAGAAGACGAGGTGAGCGCTACCACCAGTCTTGTCTCATGCCAACTGTAAAGCATCCTGAAACCATTCATGTGTGGGGTTGCTTCTCAGCCAAGGGAATTGGCTCTCTCACAGTCTTGCCTAAAAACACAGCCATGAATAAAGAATGATACCAGAATGTCCTCCGAGAGCAACTTCTCCCAACCGTCCAAGAGCAGTTTGGCGATCAACAATGCCTTTTCCAGCATGATGGAGCACCTTGCCAAAAAGCAAAGGTGATAACTAAATGGCTCAGGGAACAAAACATAGAGATTTTGGGTCCATGGCCTGGAAACTCCCCAGATCTTAATCCCATTGAGAACTTGTGGTCAATCATCAAGAGACGGGTGGACAAACAAAAACCTACAAATTCTGACAAAATGCAAGCATTGATTGTGCAAGAATGGACTGCTATCAGTCAGGATTTGGTCCAGAAGTTGATTGAGAGCATGCCAGGGAGAATTGCAGAGGTCCTGAAGAAGAAGGGTCAACACTGCAAATATTGACTTGCTGCATTAACTCATTCTAACTGTCAATATAAGCTTTTGTTACTCATAATATGATTGCAATTATATTTCTGTATGTGATAAAAACATCTGACAAACACACATAAAAACCAGAGGGCAGCAGATCATGTGAAAATATAATATTTGTGTCATTCTCAAAACTTTTGGCCATGACTGTACACATTCTCACTCCAAAGTCCTTTTGAATTGCTATAATATTCTGTTTAAGCTCAACTAAAACTTCTATCCTAAAAAAAAAAAAATAATCATAAAAAAATGTATATCTCTTGTTCACACATAGCCTGGAGGCTTCACAAGCCATCAGTGGTGATGCTGAATTGACAAGGCATGTTCTCAACTATGTAGTGGAATTACCCCTAAGCAATGCTGTAGGTCTTGAGATTTTTTAGAGGAGCTGTCCAGATGTTACTTCGGCTGTATTTCACAAGACAAGTGTGAATTTATTAGACTTGAATTTGTGAATTAACTCTGTTACTAAATCAAAGATGAATACAACGACAATGCTCCTCACTACATTACAACTGGAAATACCCATTGGAAATAAACAAGTTAACATTACTTACCCTTGACTACTGTAACTTTTGTGACTAGGGAAAAATATGAAAGAAAATATAGTTATATTGCAGTCTATATTCTTCACAGTAACCCATTGTAATATGCTGTAATGTTGATATAAAATGCATGAAGTAACTGTATATATAGAATAAAGAACTGGGTTATCCGGGTTATATAACAACTCAAGCAGCCCCTGTACGTGTTCTAAAATGACAAAACAATACTAGCTGTTTTTTCTCCTGCCACTTCCAGTGTTGCTTTTTCAGTCCTCCCCGCTGCTGATGTCATCTTCTTGGCTGCAGCCTTGAAATTCCATGCAAACAGGTCCCTGCTGCAGCCAGCCATTGGCCTCAGACACCCTATGTACTGCCAAGGCCGGTGATTAGCTGTACAGTGACCTACCTGCTTGGAATGTCAAGGTTACAGCCAGGAAGATGACATCAGCAGCAGGGAGGACTGGAAGTGGCAGGGGAACAACCATGTGAGTATTGGTTTTGTGATTATTTTAGTACATGCACAGGGGTTGCTTGAGTTTTGATTTTACTGATGACCCCTGCAAAGAGACATTCCCAGAAAAGTGTTTTGTCCTCCCATTTGAAAGTGTGCTGGTTGCTTAATAAATTTACATGTTGATTTATTTATGGATTTTCAGCCTCCATTATTTTTGGGAGTTGGATCCTGTAACCACCAAAGGGAAAAAGGGGGTAATTTATCATAAGGGGAATATTTGAAGTCAGTTTTGCTTGAGTCCAAATTGGCTTACCTTAAGGCACATTTATCAAATGTCTCATGTTATTTGAATGTGTCTTATCCTTAGACCTAACCCTTTTGTCTAGAAAATCTACTCTAGTTTTCCTACCCCAACTCCTATTGGAGTTTCGATGATAATCTCATTAACATAGCTAACCACATCCACTTTTGCACACTTGCTTCAAAACGGGAGTGAGTGGTGTAAAACTCAAAAAGTCACAAGGATCAAGAATTCTAAAGTGAAGGCATGATACTTCTGCCCCACAGTGTCTTTCAAGTGAACCGAAAGTCAGTTCCTCTATTCTGTGATATCAAAGGGAAATGTGAAAGAGAGACTGACTTCCTGTCCACACGACAGACACTACAGCAATCAGAGAGTCTGATTCAAGGTCACATGATTTAACGACCAAAAATAATGGAGGCTGAAAATATATCCACAAGCCACTATGTACTGTATTATATCAGCACAGTTACAAATGGGGGTGGGAATTTTTCTGAGAGTGCCTCTTTAAAGAAAAATATGAGATACAGGCACCTTCCAGATCATGACCTGGTAATGTGGGGTACATAGCTAAGACGGGCTCCATTGCGAAGATCAAGAAATGTCCATCCCATAACAGCAGGGCCTGGTGTTTGTTTCACTATCCTTGTCCCATAGGCCTAATTCCTTTTACCTTTTGCTAATTGGAGGAATTGGAAAGAAAACTACAATATTTACAAAGATTTCTGTTTTGGGATAGTTTTGTGTCCAATTTTGATGGGGAATTTATATTTTTTGCATAATTTATAAACTTATATAATTTTTTGGACTCCACAGTAACCAGCAACAGACAATACAATGTATCTACCCCATTCTGAACTATTTACACCATATGGCATTTTATCCACAACATGGCTTGGAACTTGGCTCATGGCATTTTGTATCACGGTATGAGACACAGCCTAGTTAGCAACATAGTTTCTTAGTATGCATTATGTAGTGGGATACACAGTGATACTATACAGTACAAAAAAAAGACATAAGTCCATCAAGTTCAACCAAGGGATCGGTGGGGACGTAAATCCCAGAAGGAAGTTAGACTCTACACGTTTCTACACGTTTTAATAAGCATTAATATCATTTACTTTTAAGAATTCATCTAAACCCTTTTTATAGCTGTCCATTGTTCCTGCTGTGACTACGTCCTGCAGAAGTCTATTCCACAGATTCACAGTTCTTACTGTAAAGAAGCTTTGACGCTTCTAATGACTGAACTTTTTCTTCTCCGGAGGCAGTGCCCCCTTGACTTTTGAGGGCATCTTACAATTGGTTCTTTTCATTTAAAGTCAAGTTAAAAGGGTTGTGCTAATAACGTAAATGTATCTTGCCCAACAGATATCCCTCTTATTCTAAATCTTTTAGCCTACCATTGTAGGCTAAAACCATGCAAATTTGTTTTCATATTGCTCTTGGTTGGAAGCATCATTGGTAAGTGCAACGTGGTCAGTGTCACATGATCTGCTGATGGCAGGACACATGTCACTGCCCTAAGTCATGATGGGACAACAGACAAATGACAAATCAGGAAGTAGGATTCAAGCATGGGGGTTAAGAGAAAACGTCAAATAAGGTACATTTAGGAAAACAAAAATCCAATAGGAATAGGAGCTAGAGTAATTCATGAAAATAGGCCACATTTGTCCAAACGTGGAACAGCAGTGCCTGTTTTGCGACCACAAACCCTGTATCTGCAAAATACAGGCACTGGTGATATGCATTCTACATTGCTGTGCAGACCCATTGACTTCATGTGACCATTTGTCATGATGCAAGGGGAGCTGGACACCCCTGCTACCTGTGACTAGCTGTGGCAAAACCAGATGTGAATCACTGAAGCCCAGCAGAAAAGAAGCAACCCTGCAGGAAAAGAAGCTGGGAGCCTGAGCCGGGAAACAGGTAAGTTGTCTTCCCTTTGCAGGTCTAGCAGAATGGGTGGTTTACCACCCCCACAACCCCATTCTTGCACAAGCACTTTAAGGGTGGTACTGTCATTACTGTTCAGCATCAGGAGACTATATGGAGACCCATTTTTGTTATAGGTTGATGTCATGCATCTTTCTCTCTGAATCACTCTTAAAAGAATGCTAAACCTAGACAATACCGTTGCAAGAAAATAGAAGGAAATCTTGCCCCAACTGTTTGTCATGATGCAGGGTTTTCTACATGTTCTTGGAACAAATAGTTTTATAGAAATCTTGCAGAGAAGACAGAGGTTCATTTTCTCAGACAGAGGCTGGGACAAGGCTTATCATTCATGATCTGTTATTATAGACAGATCAGTGGGACACAGCTCCTTCCGTAGCCGGTTGTGAGAAGTAGGAAATGACTGAGCTCCTGGGACACATAAAGACTAGTTCTTTATGTTTCTCACAGTTGTTGAAAAAAAATATGATCGATGGAGAGGAAAATCTTACAAATGGAGCTGCTGTGATTTCTTAACATTTTTGTGTATTTCCTACATTTAGGGTACGGCTACATGGCAAGATGCAGTCACATGACATACAGTATGACTGACATGTCATGTTACTACATCACACCTAGTAATAATGTGGTTATATTCACGGACAAAATCTGCCACGGAAAACAGCAGCTATCTTCATCAAAATTCTGCCAACTTCTTCCCATTGCTTTCATCAGGAAAAACATAATTTTCTTCTGCCGCCGAAGAAGTGGCATGTTACTTCTTTGAAGCTGTGTTCCTTATTAATGTCAATGAGAAAGGGCTAATAGCCGACTTAAAAAAAAAAAAATTCTGCCATACAAAAACATGCAGTTCACTTAGGCCAATTAGCCTACTGATCTGCCACTGTACTGTGGCTTTCATTCGTGTCAACATATCCTCTTGCAAGCTGCAACAAGAGTCAACTGAAAGCACAACATTTAAATTTTAGATTTCATGTAGCATGCACTGCCAAAATGTGCACTAATATTTTTTCTGGTTTGGGGTAATTGAGGGTCATCAAGAAGAGTCAGTTAATATTTCAGTCTAAGATCTACACTTTGTGACAAAAAGATGAACAACTACCATTATATTGTAAAATCGTTTTACAGTTAGTTGGTTGAAGAGAGGTATGGATCCTTCAAGATTTAATTTTTGTGGAAAAAATACTGCAAAATTAGACCTTTAATATATTTCTTAAAACTAACTTAGACCAGTTTCAGACCGCCATTACAGCCTTGTGGGAAGCTGTTTCGGCATAGAATGTTGGGAATGAGCCGGACAAAATCAACCGTGTGCAACGGTGTTCATCCACCCAATTCTCTGTATATAGATAGCAGCCAGATCTCCGCTGGACCCCATTATAGTTAATGGGGCCGGATGGCATTCCAACAGTGTCTTGCTTATTTAAATATGTTTTTATAATACATTCTTTGTGTTAAATTTGTAAAACATTTTCACTTGACCTTTCAAAGCTATTTAGTTGCAGAATAAAAAAAATATAAAGTATTTAAAAATTTGTAGAAACTTAAGAAAAAACAAAAGCGTTTCATTCCCTTCAATCTCATCCAGTGGTTTCACTCATTATTGAAAGTCAGCATATTAAAATTATACCCACTTTTGAACTTAACACAAAAATATGCTGCAGTCAAGAATTTTGATCTCAATGAGACCCATAAATATTTACCAAACCACATTAAATTGGAAATATATAAAAAGAAAATATGATTTTTCTCTCTCACTCTCTTTTTGCAGTATAATTTACCAAGCAGAAAGTGAGGGCATGTGCCAAACCATGCAGGTACTGTGCCAGAACTAAATGAATAAGGACAGTTCTCAGAGAAATGAGCAAATGCTGCTTTTGGCAAATTTTCTTCTTTATTGAAAAATTGATAAATTCATTAGATAAGATGCTCATGAGAGGATCCTGTTACTTACTGTATTTGGTGAGAGGGATTTCCTTAAATGTGCTTCCTCTGACAAACTAAAACATAACAATACATTTAACATATTAGAAAAGGAAAAAGAAAGCAGCATCTATGTTAATAAAATAATATGTGAACACAAATGCCTATACCCCTGCTCAGCTGGAGGAAGACGGAAAACATAATAATCTATTGATGGCCACCACAGAGGGACAACTTTTGGGGCAGTATATTGTACTGCACTTTTGTATTTGGTTCTGCTGGGATGATATGTACTATGGTATTGTTGGCACCACCTACTTGTGTTGCCCTGCCTTCTTCTAAGTTGGACCCACCTACAATATAGGGCCACTTTTAGTTTTTTTTTCCCGGACCACTTTAAGCTCCCCGTCCGCCCTTGCTAAGCTCCCTACTGATCAAGCAGAAGGGTTGTTTATATTTTTCTGGATACATGAAAAAAGAAAAAAACATGGACTGATTTGTGAGGGCTGACTTTGCCATTGGCTGACTATTCAAACAATATGGAGTTCTTCCAAATTTTCCCCAACAGGAAATATGGAATGACCATGTTGGAATTACAACCTTTGTTCTTTTCTATAGGAGAAAGATGGGTGAATAAAAGGAAATGATTCCATTAATGAACTGTATTTGATATTTTATATTTTGACAATTAAAGCAGTTCTCTAGGCTTTTAATATTGATGACCTATCCTCAGGATAGGTCATCAATAGCAGACAGATGGGGGTCCGACACTCAGCACCCCTGCGGATCTGCTGTATGAAGGGAAGGCACACGCAGTGTGCATATGCCATCTCTCTTATCTCTTCTTGCTCACTGCTCCTTTGTCTATGGCAAAAGCATCAGCGAGCAGGAGGAGAGATGGGAGACAGCACATGCACACTGCGTGCGCCTTCCCTTCATACAGCTGATTGTCAGGGGTGCCGGGTGTCGGACCACCGATTGTATATTGTGTCCTGAATTGTAAAGATGAATTTGACTGCAGCCAGCTGGCCTACTGGTATATTATCGTGCCTACATGTCCACATGGAACCAAATACGAATGTCAGAAATTCATGTTCAAGTATTACCACCTCAGGCTCTGAGACTGTAACTTCTCAGCATAGAAGATATTGCACAATTACTTAAGGCGAAGTAGAAACATCAATGTTAAGACTCAGCTTCATTACATTAGAATATGTTTCATCTAAATTGACCCTAAGCAGCTGCATCTTATGGTGATTGTTGGTTGTATCACATGACTTGGAAAGACTGCCTTTACTTCACCCTCACTGCATGGTGGACTCATTTGTGTGGAACCCATCAATGGTTCTTCCCTACCCATCCAAATTCATAACTATGATGGACTTGGACTCTCTGTTGTCTTCTTAGTAGTGGGGACAACTTGATGTGGTGAAGTATTTTAATTACCATTGCTGATAAAACAATAGATACTTCCTTTTGGATTTGCTTCCACTTTCCCCCCTCCTCAATGATTTTTACAGTTTGTTGTGTTGGTACATGACTGATGAAAAAATAAGTAAATAAAACAATTTCCCCTGAAAAAGTTTAAAAAAAGAGAATATGTTTCATTCTGGAAGAAAGATCATTTGTGAGCGCATGCAAATATCAATTGGCCTGCATTTTTCACTGTACATTTTATGTCCTGGCTCAATCCAGTGAAATAACGTAACATACCTTAATTGTGAAATATTTTATGATCTTGTTAAGAATTCCAAGGAGTTGTTCATTGCCAATAGACACGTCTAAAAGAAAAGTCACAGTAATTTATTTAGAAGCCAAAATCTGTAGATTCAGGTAAAAATACAAAAAATGTATTGACCTCAGTAATAACCAAAATCATCTTATTAACTCCTTCCCCTGTAGAGTTTTCATTTTTTTGATAGCTGCTTTCCAAGGGCTTGTCTTTTCCAGAAGAAGTTGCAGTTTTCAATGGCAAAAAAACAGCAATACTGCCACTCAGTTTTTATGTGATAAATATTGTGGCATTGATTTTTTGGCTTAAAATTAGCCAAAATTTAGCCAATGACTGGAACACAGTGGTGGCCGTGACGGTATGAGAAACAAAATGGGTGCTGGGGAGCAAGGTTATTACAACCTCTTTGATGGGCCCAGGCATATGGAGGGGCATTATAGATCTTGGGTAACCCCTTTAAGGGGTTAATCATCAATATAAATAACAACAGCATCAGTGAAGTTCTTTCATGGTGATAGAGTTATAAAACAACTTCCATGAATAAATAGTACAGTTGACTATAACATTGTAATATATTGTTAAAGAAAAACCCTTCTGTCTGCTTTTACCAGACTGCCTTGCTCTTTAGCTGGCAGCAGCCTCCGCATCCCTCCTACTCTCTCCCTAGACTTTTGTGTGTGAGGCTGGTGATGGAGATGGGTGCTATAAGAGATAAGAGGCTGAGGGAAGGGGAAGAGGAGGAAAGCACCATGAGAAGCCCAAGACAAAGCATTATTCTTTAATAAGGTATATTAGAAAGTTTCTTTTTTCTGAAAACTTTTTTTTTACACTTTAAATGCTTTACCTAATCATAAATGCTAATGCTAAACCTTTTCGTCTCTATGATTTATGACAGAAATTTTTTAGTACTCTTACCTGTGGGGAACAGCAGTTTGTCTACAACATGAAACACACCATTGGTTGCCATGAAATCTTTTTCCTTTGCAAAGACATCATTCAAAGAAATGGAGTCATTAATCTACAGAAACAGAACATTAGATGAAGTCATTGCCTTGAGGGTCAGTTCTCTTTCTAATCACTCTTGTAATGTATTAATTCATTTCGGATGCAATATTCATTCAAATGATAAGCTAAGTAAATGATTTATCAACTTTGTCAACTTTCAGTAAATTAAAGAGAGGTTTTAATTAAATATAATTAACAAGCAAAGAGTAAGAGAAGTATTAACATCTTATTACCAGTTTAATCATAATATTGCTTCCTTGAAGGGATTTCACAATGTTGGTTACACCAGGCTCAAATCCACCACCAATGAATACTCCAGGGGCCAAATGGTAAAGAAGAATATTTTGAAGAGCTATTTTGTCTCCTGAAAGTATATGCAAAAGTATAAAGCACACACATAAATGAATGTTTTATAAGAATAAGGTGGAGGTATAAGATGAACATTTGGATCTTTGGTATGAACAAGGAGATAACTGTAAGGGTGCTATCACACAAAGGTGCTCCAGTTGGCTCAATGGATCTTCTGTTAATTGGGGGCATCAGGTACAGATATTTTGTGTCTTGAAGGGACAAATCACATATCCAACACATCAGAATGATTTTTGACTGACATCTGATCTCTATTAATACCTGACATGACTTTTTGTGTTGTAAAAAAGGACATCTCAATGGAAACAGATTATCTATGTTCAGCAGCATATGGCTAGCTTAAGAGCATCTTAAAATAGTAACTTGCCATAAAACTATTTTGAGATTGTTCAAGACACTTAACTTTTTAACCTTAAGTTTGTGGTCAGTGGGGCTGCCTGTAGTCAGAACCAATCATCAAGTGATAGCATATCCAAGTGATATATCATCCCTTACTAAGGGGTTGTTCACATATCAGTTATTTGATCAGTTATTTCCATCAGTTATTGTGAGCCAAAACCAGGTGCGGGTCAAAAGCACCAAACAGGTGCAGATCTTTTGATTATACCTGATCTCTGTTTAGTGTCCACTCCTGGTTTTGGCTGACAATAACTGATGGAAATAACTGATCCAATAACTGATATGTGAACAACCCCTAAGATTTAAGGCATTTGATGCCAAGTTGTCTAAAAGTTAACATTTGCTCAATGGAAGAGATTTGTTTACAACCCTCCTTGACCATAAAGAAAACATAGGATGAACCAAACTCACGTTTCAGTATCTCAATATCATCACTGCTGAGTCCCTTGAATGCATCATTGGTAGGAATAAAGAGTGTCCATGATCCAGGTTGTGTCAGAAGGTCCTTCAGACCAGCATACTGGATTAGGTCTATGAAAATGCTGTTAAACATAGAAATATTGAATTGAATGCTGAAACATTTCTTAGACCAAGGTTAATACTGTTATATTTAAGCTAATGAAATACAAAATGGGTTACTGACCACACTGCAAGATGCTGTCATCGCAGCCAAACCATAGACCACACATATCTTATTTTACAATGAGGTCATTGTGCAGCACATGATATGGAGAATAATATGCAGAATAATAGTCTGTAATTACATTTCCAATGATATAAAAGTAAAGAATAGAGATGATCAAATTGATTCTAAATTAATAGGATTCGACACAAATTTTACAATTTTCTTCTGCCAAACGAATCTAAAGATGTGTTTCAAACTAATTGTGCAAAAATGCGATCACCAGATGATTTTTCTAGGGAAGCAGAGCAGAGAGGATTAAGATGGAGTATTGTCCCTGGGAGGGGCCGTGGATGACAGGCTTGTCATTGCATTAAAGACCTTAAAGGGGGGTTGGAGAAAAAATGTGAAAAAAACCAAAACAAAACAAAAGAAGCTAGAAAGACAAGAGAGAAAACATATGAGTCATAGAAGACCTACCTATCTATCTATCTATCTATCTATCTATCTATCTATCTATCTATCTATCTATCTATCTATCTATCCATCCATCCATCCATCCATCCATCCAACCTATATTCTTTGTAAACCAGAAACCCACAAACCAAATCTTTTAATATAGTTATGCCAAACCTAGATGAAGTAAGCTTTAAAACCGGCCTGATAGCTGTACACCAGATGGTTTGTGGTTTAATAAACATTTCATAAACCTGCACTGAAATTACAAATGAAAACTGCACGGTCGGCAGATCTAAAATAGATGGTTTCTTTTCCAGCACATGACCTCATGTACCAAACCTTTATTTAACTGAAAAGAAATTTTATGAGGACAAGGCTCTGGCCATATATTCATTTACTCTTTTCCCTCACTGAACATGTTTCAAGCATTTAAGTGCATCTAAATTTCACATTAAGTTTTTGCCATCCATTTAATGTATACAAAAAATGTATATGTTAGCGGATGCATCTGCTTTTGTAACCTTTGTGTAACCTTACTGTACTGTATGTTAAACGGATGGCAAAAGCATGATTTGAACCAACCCTAAGTCTAAGAAATGTTACTGTATGGCATGGCTACAGAGGTTTAAAGAACCAAAACTGCCTCCAACTCTTGAGCCACCAATGGTCTACATTGGTGCCATGAATAAGTGTAATCCTGATAACTGCACAATAATATTATCACGTTTGATGGATTCCTTACTCATAATTTGTGCATAGATCCTACACAATGGGTTATAGCATTTCAAAAAAAGACCAAACATAAGTAAAATAAAGGGACCCAGAAGTATCAAGATATGTCTGAAGATATGTACTCCCTCTACTCCCTGTCTATCCATTGTAGGAATGTAAGATACATAAACTCTCTGCCATGTATACTTGGCTAATATTGTTGCTGTGATTCAGGATGGGGAAGCCTTAAGAAGGCCTTACACAGTCCATTTGGAAGAGGGGAAGGGGTAATCTGAGTTGGGCCTCTTCTCATGGCCTGCATCTATGGTACTAATGCCCTTGGTATAAGGTATGAACTGAAGATCTATGAGAAAATTATAAATGAGGATATCTTAATTACATGGAGAAAATTGATACTGTTTCACTGTATTGCTGTCCTGGAACCCATCTAAATTAAAAGTAGGTCCAATGTCTGTCACTGGTATTGCAGAACATTCAATTAAATACTGCCTTACCATGGATGGCCCATCAACAAAAATGGCTGTTTTTGTGAAAAAAAGCAGACTTTTATAATCTCTAATAGCACATTTAAAGGGTTATTCCCATCTTGGACATTAGGGGCATATTGCTAGGATATACCCCCATTGTCTTATAGGTGCGGGTCTCACCGCTGGCACCCGCACCTATATCGAGAACGGAGCCCCCAAAATGAAGGCGGGCGCACTGTGCATGCACAGCCGCCCTCTATCCATTTCTATGGGGCCGCTGGCTCGGCTATTTCCGTCGGCTACATAGAAATAAATGGGAGCGGTGGGCGTGCATGCACAGTGCGCTTCCATTCATTTCTATGAGCGAAGTGGGGAGCTGCACCTGGTGGTGGCCGGACCAGGCCGGGGTCCTCCAGGCACAGAGCTCCCCGCTCCGTTCTCGATATAGGTGTAGGTCCCAGCGGTGGGACCCGCACCTATCAGACAATGGGGGCATATCCTAGCAATATGCCCACATTGTCTAAGATGGGAATACCCCTTTAACATTGATAATGGGAGCATTAATCATCAGTAGAGAAAGACAGGGCTGAGCACAGAAAATTTTTGGAAAGTAAAAAAAAAAAAAAAAACAACACATTTTTCTTGAATTTACCTGAAACGTTTATCAAGGCTGATGATATCAAAGAATGACTTCTCAGCTGGTCTGATGATTTCCCTGAAAGTGTGAATGGCACCATTTCGTCCCTCTTTGCTTCCACGAAGCATACAGGAATTTTCAATGCACACAGCCTAAAATTAAAACAAAACAAACAAAAAAAACTGTTAAAAACTGTTAGTACATGCTTCTGTTCTGGAATAATGAATAGCCATTTTTCTGTTAGACATGTTAACGCTGTCTAGAACAATCATGAAAACATTGCATAAACGGGTTGTCCGACCCCCAAAGCAATTTTAATTATAGCCACAACATTGCTCAGGATGATACTTACCCAGTCCCCAGTACCCGCATCCCTCTTGATCAAAACATCCGGCGATGGGGGGAGCAGCCAATAGTAGGCTGTGATGGTGACCAGCCTCCCTAGCATCACCCAGATGTTTTGATCGGTGCAACAGGGAGATGCAGTGGAGGCCATGCAGTGATCCGGAAGGACGCAGGTGCGGGGAACCGGGAAAGTATTGTGTATAGGAGGGGTCTGGGCACTTTGGGGGGGTTTCTACTATTGGATAACCCCTTTAAGTAAGTGGCTTTGTTTTCTGAGCAATATTGGGGCCATAAATAAAATTGCTGTGGGGGTCGGACAACCCTTTTATCATTTGATCCTCATTTGTCTATGTACAGGTGAATTCAGAGGACAAAAAAGTCTTTAGAGGCCTATTAAAAAACATACAAAAGCAGCTACCAACATCACAGATGTAATATATGGTAATCCACTGAAACAGAATGTGATAATAGGGAACACTTACAGTGCGGTACACAAACACTCTGAGACTCTTTCCATTAAGGGTTTCAAGGGTTTGTCCATTGTAAAGACCATTAAGGACAAACTTTTGCTTGATAATGTGATTCTGCAGAATCAGCCTAAGAAGACGTTGATCCATTCTCAGTGTCTCATCTACAACAATAATATTGCGTCATTGGAAAGGTAATAAATACAGTTCAGTCAGATCTGAAGTATCTTCATTTGTTTACTTTAACTCAAAGACGCTACTCAAGAGACTTTATCTGATCTCACACAACATGGTGACCTTATTTAAAGTATTACAGCCCTCATAGCCCTCAGGACAGGGAGTGGAGAACTCTTTGACAAACACCATTAGATATGTTTATTTAACAGTTCTTGAAAGAATTACTTTTGTTGATTTCAGTGTGCTGAGTTGTCCAAGTGAACGCCTGTGACCCAAATGTAGGACGCCACAAGGTCTTGACTGTGCTTAAAACAACAGATGTTCTTATGAATTGTACATGTTCTCAAGGGGTGACTGACCAGTAAGGCATGGTTCATCTGCCAGTGAGCCCAGCTTGGTCTGGAATCTGTCATATTTATGTACAGTTCACTGCTTTCCTAGTATATATACGCACCTTTACCAGTTATCTTCCATACAATATTTACCCAATACACCCATGTAGTACCCAAAAACTAATATGGCTATACAGTGTTAAATAATACTTATACACAGTATACAAAAATAACTACATATAGTGTCCATGTTACATATAGGACACGTTTATTAAGACCGGTGCTACTTTTAAAAAAAATGCGCTTTGTGACAAATTTGCCACAAAGAAAATTTTTTTATAAAATTCGGTGAAGCAGCCGAATCGAATTTTTCAAAACTTCTCTCATCTCTATTAATATATTAGTCCAGGAAAAAAATCTTTAAGGGTAGATTCCCACTAGTGTTACGGCATTCTGCTATAGGTTCCGTTTATAACGGAATATAACGGAATGCCCAGACGGAATGCAAAATGGAAGCTTTAAAGAGACAAATTCCGTTTTGCTCTGTCGTAATACATGTCTATGGGGTCACATAACGGTTCCGTTTCTTTCCGTTATACTGTCTATGATAGAAAAAATAGTCATGTTGGCAGGACTATTTTTTCATTCCTGTATAACGGAAAGAAACGGAATGCCATAACGCTAGTGGGAACCTGCCCTAACCTGTTCTTGAACTACCTTGAACTGATATGAATGGCTTTCTACTGTAGACCCATTTATACCAGTGAGATCTGCTGACAGAACACCATATTTAGTTACTTTTAAGTATACACTTATGTTATACTTACCAGAGAAAGCATCATTTAAAGGAGCCAGGAGAGTGTATTCTGCCTCTGGTCTCAATGCGGCTGCCAATCCCATTTGTGCCATGAGATCAGTAAAAGTGGTCTGCTGGCTTCCTGCAAGTTCCATGACTTGCTTTGCTGAAATGAATAATGCAAATTGAGTTAGTCCTTTACATTCTACCAGTCTTACTTTTATTTCATTTTAATTCTATGACATTTGTTTAATTCAAGTTCATAAATGTATCTGTAACAATGTCTCATATGCAGTATCACGTGCCAAAGAACAACTGGGGCTCATACAAATGTATCTGAAGTCTACCTTACCTCCATATGCCTCCAATTTCATATGGAAGCATATGGAGAACATTTTCACATAATTATGGACTGTGAGGAAAAAAAAGTCTGGCATGTTCAAGTGCATGCTTCTTATATTGTAGCAGAGGTGCAGCTATAGTGGAAGCAGGATAAGCGGCTGCTATGGGACACGAACTCAGAAGGGGCCCACTCAGGAAGAAGACTAAAAGATTTTATTGTCAGGCCCCCCTCAATAGTATTATACAATGACACTATATACAGTGACACTAGATACAATGACATACAGTCTATACAGATGCAGCCGAGCTAAACTTGCTGGTTAATGCATTAAGTAAAGAATGGCAAGAAAAAGATAACTCAATCAATGGATTTCAATGGCTTTAACCAACATAACACTGTGCCATGTATTATCAGAGTTAAGTTTATCTCGGCTACATCTGTAAGTGTAGAAAACGGATGGAACGACTGTCAAGCTTGGTCTAAAAGAACGATCCTGTCTAGCCACAGGAGCGTGGGTTTCACTAGAGGAGGGGATAGTGAAAAAGTTGGGGAAAGGGTCTCGTTCACAAATTTGCTGTGGGGCTGAGTCATTTCTAGTTACACCACTGTATTGTAGTATGGAGGAACCATATATTCACACATGGAGTGCCTTGGCTCTGCCATAGAGAACTGCTATTGCTATGTGCACTGCTAAACAGTGTCTGTACTCTTGGCTTTGGTTTAAGCATTTACTCCTGCAGTAAGTTTAGTTTTACAGTAAAGGCTAGATACTTACCAGAATCAGGGATGAGAACCTCATCAATCAGGTGAATAACACCGTTGGTTGTGACAATATCCTTCCTGTTCACCAGCTTCTTGCCATTCACAGTTATACTGTCTCCATCACATCCAATCTGAAGAGAGCTTCCTTCCAGGGTATCGAAAACTGCTCCACCCATTATGGCCTCAGAACACTGAACAGTGTCCAAGATGTGGAAGTTAACCAGAGCTGAAATATATATATACATAATGATGTACAAAAACAAAGGAAACCGGCACTGTGTAAGTACAATTTGGAAAAACTCGCTGTGCCAGAGGTTACATTTCTGATTCTGGAATATACTGTATCTTATATAATGCCAAAGAAAGCACAGCATTCTCAAATTTACTGAATCCACAGTAATACATTTAATATGTAATTATCCTATTTGATACGTATCACTGCATGTTAAGACTTGGTAATAGGATGATATTGATGTATTTTATACACTTTATCTTCGATAATGACTAATTCACATTCAATTTAAACACATACACGGAATGGTTCAATGTCATTATTTACTTAGCAAGTTATACTTCACATAATTATAAAAATAGAAATAATTTTACTTAAAAAAATCTACTGTCTAAGCTTTCCATTTCACTTTACAGTATACCTTGTAAAATCATTGGGTTAGCAAAATTCTGAGATCACTTACTAGTTAAAATTTGGACGTACATAATTAAAGGGGCTTTTGGAGTGTTTAATACTGATTACCTCAGAATAGGTCATCAGTATCCAATCAGTGGAGGCCCAATACCCTGAGCCCCTGCCGATCAGATGTGTGAAGAGGCCACGGCGCTTTGGTGAGTACCGCAGCCCTCTTGTGCTAGCAGTTGTGTTAGGTATTGAAGCTCAGCCCCTCCACTCGATTGGGACTGAGCTGCAACTAGACCCTGTGACTGATGAATGTGATGTTACTGTCCAAGAAAGAGTTGATTGGCAGGGAGTCTAACCCCTACAATCAGATATTGATCTATCCTGAAGATAGGTAATATTAAACACTCAGACAGACAACCCCTTTAATAGGGTTGTCCCATCTGGACATTTAAGGCATATCAATAAGTGATACAAAATGTGATCAATTTCCAATAAGTGGGGTTTCCATCTCTAGGGCTCACTACTACATGAAGAATGGGGCCCCTGATGTGAATGGAGAGCAAGTGTGACATTCTCCATTTACTGCTGTGGGACTTCTGAAAATAGTCGAGTCCTATCTCTCATAGCATCAAATGGAAAGGATGGTGGGTGTTCACATTCTGTCCCCATTTTTGAGACAGGGACTTGGAGCAGGTCCCAGAGGTACCTTTACCTATAGGAGATTTATGTCACATACTATCTATAAGCCATAAATTTTCATATGGGACAACCCATACTAATACTATTATAAGATTACTGATTAGCTACGGCTGATATACTAACAATAGTATCATTTTGAAACATGTTCTGTGCTATATCAAGAGCCAGTTGTATGTTAGCACCTGAACAACAAAATCAAAGTAGCCCCCTGTCTACTTCATCATTGGCTTGACAAGTCTAGAATATGTTTATCAAGACCATGGGCATCTGCTCAGGCTTCCTAGTGCTCCCATCAGCCCTGGCTATATCCTCCTCATACATACCCTCAGCTGCTTTCTTGTCAGACATAATCCTCTCAAGAACATTACGTGGAAGTTTCTTGAAAGCCTCATCAGTTGGAGCAAACAGGGTATAATGTCCTGGTTTTCCGAGTTTTCCCATTACATTTGAAGCAATAGCAGCTGCCTGAAAAAGTAAATGGAATAGTATTTTAATATTCCTTGCCCAATGTTTGGCATCTCCTCTGTATGAAATAATATATATTAAAATCAACATAGCATGAATAGATAGCATATAGATTTGCCTCCCAATCCCAAAATTAAGTTGTTGTCGTCCTAATGAAGGACACTGTACAGAGAATGTTCTGCAATACACTTCTTTCTCAAGATTGTGTATTCCATCCCAGACATCTCAATGTGCCCTGAAGAACTGTGAGATGAACCAGGCACAACCATATAAAACACACACCGAGAGTTCTATAAACTCAGCAAATGACTTTGAAAAATATCCTAAGAAGAGGATGCAGCCCTAAGGATACTTGCGCATGAGGATTGCTCTATTTACTTTAGAAAACCTACTCGAAGAGATGACAAATCATCTTCAGAATCAACATAGTCCTCAATGGTGTTTCCCACAGCTGTCACAACACGATCAATCACATGAACAACACCGTTGGTGGCAATCTGGTTACCATGGATTATTCTTGCACAGTTTACTGTAACAATCTGCAATAACAGAAAGAAAGGAGGATTAAAGTTAATAAGTACAGAACCTTTACAAACCCTTAAAATATACTCAATGACCTTTAAAGAAAATGTCTTGTAATTTAATTTTTTTATTTGTAAGGGTATAGAAGAAAAAGGATGTGCTTGTTATTTTTTTTAAATGTAGCAATTTTTGTAAAGTACCCTATAGCGGCCATATTGGAAATATATGTACTTTTTTGTATTTTCTGTATAGACAGTGCAGAAGATTATGGGTGCCTTATAAGCAGCAGAAATGAAAGTAGCCAATTGATAAAGAAAACCACAAATAATTACAGTCTCCTGGAAGTGATGGTGCACAGATTTTCCCCTTCTTCACCCAAGAATAGAGAGTGATAAAAGAGATGCATACAGAGACTTGCAGTGTATATAGTGTTATTGTCCGGCCTTATCTAAGCCTCCAACAGTACATAATGATAATGAGATTACTCTCATCATCGTGCCTCAACCTGTACAGCAAAACCAACAAGTGAGCTACACTGGACAGAAAACATCAGCCTACTGTAATTGTTCAGGTGGTCAATGTGAAAACTTAAATATTTCAAGAATTTTTTATATGGATAAAAAATAATTGTAATAAAACAGACATTTAAATAATATCATAATTACATCATAAGTCATATTCTGACAATTCTTTCCCTCTAAGATGGAATTAAAAAATGTGAAATATGTATTTGTATAATAATAACAAAAAAATCTATAAGGGTCATGGTGTTACACTTACGCCATTAGTATAGTGGTTTATCAGAAGAGGCTGATTGTTGAACATGGAGGTTACAGTCATTCCATTTCTGAGATCTTTAGTCAGCATTCTCTTGTTGAGCATGTGGAAATGAAGAGCATTAAGCAATTCAATATTCACATTACTGAGCAGCGATGAACGGATCTCCTGAAATGTAAAAACATTTTTTTAAAATGTGCTTTTTATTTCTATTGCTCTACCATTTGTATGAATATCTATGAATGTGCTTACAGGATCCAACAAGTCCCATGCATCATTGCTGGGTGCGAAGAAAGTAAAGGAGCCAACTCCTTCTATCTCCTTCCTCAGGTCTGATCGATCAGAATAATCTTGTGTTGATGTGGCTCCCACGATTCCAAGAGTGCCATACACATTGTCAATAGGAGCAACTGGTTTTGAAGGGAAAAATAAATGCATATAAGTTTTGGTGCATGGAATTAGAAGCATGTCTTACATAGTTTGCAATCTTACCCGGGTAACAACAGTATGACATAGAGGGCTCACAAGTAGGGATGAGCGAACTTTTGAAAAGTTCGGTTCGGTTCGATTCGGCGAACTTTCGTAAAGTTCGGATTCGTACGAACCGAACCTAAAACGAACCTTGCTATAATGGCTGAATAATTGCAGCTACAATAGTGGGAGTCTGATAGGGTATAGTTTTGTTTAGTTGCAGTTGCTATTACAATGAAAAAAGTGGAAAAAATCAAAGTGCAAAAATAGTGAAACCTCAGCCAGGTCGACATTTGACAGCATTGAAGATGTCCGCTGGAGCAGTCCATGTCATACCAGAGCACCAAAAACACACGGTAGATCGTGGCACCAGCCCAAGAATAGGCTGCGTTGAAGTCGATGCGGTCTCAGTGACATCACAGGTCAGAAGACAGACAGGCATACCATTTAATTAGACCTTGTGCACCCCAGAACAGGTACACATTAGCCAAGGTGTAAGTGATTACACGGGACATAGGACACAAAGTGCAAGTTGGCAACACCGGCAGCATTGCCTTGGACCCAGTAGGGTGGAAATCAGACATTTGACAGTGGAACCAGCAGCAGTAATAGTACTGTATTGGACCCAGTATGGTTGAGAACAGACAATTGACGGAGGAGGAGGAGGAGGCAGCAGCACTTGATTGCAGCCAGGCCAGTATGGTTGAGAACAGACAATTGACGGAGGAGGAGGAGGCAGCACTTGATTGCACCCAGGCCAGTATAGTTGAGAAGAGACAAGTTGAGGAGGCAGCTCCAGCAGCTCTTGATTGCACCCAGTATGTTTCCAAATAGACAATTGACGGTGGGGGCATTAGTAGGAGCAGTATTCTTTTGGACCCAGAAGGGCCTAGTACAGAGAACTGAAGTTGGAAGCTAAGAATATGCACGCTTGTAAAAATCAGTTTTTATACATGACAAAATGTTGATGTAGAGTTCAGCACAGGACAGTCAACGTTAAAAAAACCCCTCTAACATTACAGCTAGTCTAGTAGGATACGGATACGGTTAAATAGACAGACAACCTCACCCACAGAATCCATGAGGTGAAGAAAGGACATTTAAAAAGGCACAGATTCAAGAAGGCTTTACGCCAGTTCCATTATCCAAAAATGGACACCTCAATGGCACTCGCTTTACAAATTGAGGCAACTACTCTGGTGTCAAACCTGTTGAATCTGGGCCTATGGCTGTTGGCGAGATATATATATATATATATATATATATATATATATATATATATATATATATCTTTGTTACACCAGTTTGATGTCCTAACCGAGTGCAGCTCCCAACCCAATGGATGTATGCTTTTGTGTTTTTTGAGTAATAATCCCTTGTATCCTAGTCTATTCTGTGAAAAAAAGTACAGTTTTGCGTCGCCATTGTTATTTTAACCAGATTCGTTACGAACTTTCTCAAAGTTCGGTTCGGTGACGAACCGAACTTTTGGCAAAGTTCGTAACGAATCTGGTTCGTTGCGGTTCGGTTCGCTCATCCCTACTCACAAGCCTTCTTGTAATATAACAATGGTGCTAATTAGAGTAGATGCACTAGCACTATGATAGACCATGATGAATTCATGAGGGCAACACATCTCCTTCCTTCTCCCAATGTGTACAAATAAAAGCCAGACATTAATCACCACTAGGTAAAGGTAGGGAGCATTCTAAAATAACAAAAGAAGCCTATCCTCCCCCACTATGGCTGTTGCTCTGGTGCTCCTCACTGGTCTCTGTCTCACCATTGCATCTATAATATTCCCAACTACTCTACATATTTGCTGCAGCCATTCACTGTTCTCAGTGGTCATGTGGGTTAGTAGCAGACATCATTTCTGTAACATTGGTTCCCCTTTGTAGTGATAACATGCTCAACCACCCCAAGTGACTCCTGAGGCTAGTGATCAGCTAGGGTAGTCAGGGAATTCCTCACTACAGAGCCAAAAACAAACAAAAAGAATTTACCCAAACATTTTACCTAAATTTTTGAGGTTTTAGAAAACTGGACCAAACACATTATTCTATGTTAATACTGTACTTTAAAAACAAGAGTAGTGTCTTATGTCAACCTTTCACAACAAATTTTATTTTATTGTTCCAATGGATCTAAAATTAAGGTAAGATTTCAAATAACCTTGATTTAAAATATTCTGTCATTTTGTATTGAATAGCTGCTATGTAAGCCAATGTATCTTTATGAAAAAAAACCCTGTGCAGCCTGATCCTGCGGTCATTCATTTCATTCTTCTTGCTAACCTTTCAAATTTGCATTAGCAAGCCATGGTAACTGATGGGAGGGAGTATGACTGCAAGCTCAGACTACACAGGGTTTATTTGCAGTATTTTGCCGTGGAGACACATAAGTCTGCATATAAGTTGAAGGCACAAAATGGTAAGATACATTAATGAAGACAATTTGTTTTTTCTTTAATGTTAGAAGCATTGGAGAAATACAATATGGTTGCAAAGTTGGAAATAGCTTTTATTACCCAAAACCTAATGACATTGGGGCACATTTGCTAATCCTGTAGACAGCGTAAAGTTACACAAATGTATCACTGTGGCTCATGCTGTATGAAAAATTTGGTGCAAGGCTACTGTAGCTACTTTTGTCTAACTTTATGGTATGTATTGGATGGCTTACTCTGCATCAGAATATTGTGCTAAAGTATTGGCACATCTTAAACTAATCCCCATTTCCTGCAAAGCCATGCGCACTCTGAGAGGTAGGTGCACTTTGTTTTACTAAAACTAGATGTGGAAAATTGTGTCAAATGTGGTATCTTTTACAACAAGGTCAAGGTGCAAAGAAATTGGTAAATGTGGGTCATTCTTCTCAATCATAGCCCTCAACAAACTAAATCAGTTGTATCTTATTATTGCAACAATTATATATGTTAATCAAATGCCCTACCTATTCTGATCAAACAGGCAATACAAGTAAATTCTGACAACTGATTAATAAAATCATGCAATACATAACAAAATTCTTGCCAACATTTGGAACATCTGTTAAGTGAAAGGTAAAACTTTTTTCCTTGATAGTTAAATAATGACCATTAACACTGAAGAATCAAAAGTTGATACCAAGGACAATGATCCCATAAGCCCCTTTCTGTTGGATTTAACAAGATATGAGTCAGTAATTCTGTAGACACTTACATAGCTGTCGCGATCGCGCTACTCGACGCTTGTACGGTCCATTAGAGTCAGATGTAGCGGATGGTGACGTAACCACTTGTCTTGTGCGTTACTGCGTGTTGTAGCGATCGTCGAGACCTTATCTGAAGGATCCAGGGAAGGGGATAACTCACAAATACAGACAACTGGTAAGAAGATTACATTCCCCTACAGATTACATGTACCTTTCTAACAGGCCAGAGAATAACATTTTTGCGGGAGTGCTTCTTTAATCAACAATATAGGACAGAGGTCCCTGTTATCAGGATCTTGCACTCTGTATAAAAATCGTAGAAGTGCTTGAATGGTCCAGCCATCATAAACTTTAAGAGGGGGTACATACAGATGTAGCCACCATTATTTTAACTGGATTAAAGTGTTCACATAACAAAACACGTGACAGTAATACAATAAGTTATGTTAAAGTGACTATCCTTATTCAAAACAATCCTGTCTGCATTTGAACATATGAAAAGGATTAAGTGCATGGGTGTGGTGGCTACTGTTGGATGAAGCAATTATGTTTTAACCACCTAATGCCCCTTTCACACGAGCGGGAGACTCGCATGTCTCCCGCAATGCATCTACAGGTCTGGACTGGGCACGGACAGGGATCGCATATAATGCTATGCGATCCCAGTCAGTGCCGAGTCCAGCCCTGTAGATGCGTTGCGGGAGACATGCGAGTCTCCCGCTCGTGTGAAAGGGGCATAACTGTTTTGCCAGAATCCTGCTCCAGCAGTGGGAAAAGTAGCTAACTGGAAGGGGAGGGCTGCTTTAGATGCTGCTACCTCCTGAATGGTAGCAGTTAGAAACATGCTACTGATCTTGTTTCAAAGCAGACATTCTAGGCTTTCAGACAATACCAAAGAATGACAGCAATATGTTCAGGACAGAGAAGATATCACTGATAGATATCAGGATGCTGTGAACGGCAGCTGAAAGTGAAAGTGACTGACCTGAATTCTAACAGTAATTTCTCCTCTATTCAGTGGCGTAGCTACCGGGGGGGCAGGGGGGGGCGACGGCTTCGGGCTCAGTGACTCAAGGGGGCCCAGCAAGGATGAGGTTACCTACCATAAGGCGAATGGAAGCGCTCACTTGTATTTAGGGACCCCCATCAGACCTCAGATCAGCCCACCCAGCCACATAAGATAAAATAAAAAATCTTACTTAACCTGTTCTGCTCTGCGGCTGCCCTCCGGTCCGCGCTCCGCTCTCTTCCCTGGCCCGCGCACACTATGACATGACGCTGATGGGGACACAGTAGGCTGATGTGAGGTCTGATGGGGGCACAGTAGGCTGATCTGAGGTCTGATGGGGCACAATATGCTAATCTGAGGTCTGAATGGGGGGCACAATACGCTGATCTGAGGTCTGATGGGGCACAGTAGGCTGATGTGAGGTCTGATGGGGGCACAGTAGGCTGATCTGAGGTCTGATGGGGCACAATATGCTAATCTGAGGTCTGATGGGGGCACAATACGCTGATCTGAGGTCTGATGGGGGCACAATATGCAGATCTGAGGTTTGATTGGGGCCACAATACGCTGATCTGAGGTCTGATGGCGGGCACATTAAGCTGATCTGAGGTCTGATGGGGGCACAATACGATGATCTGAGGTCTGATGGGGGCACAATATGCAGATCTGAGGTTTGATGGGGCACAATACGCTGATCTGAGGTCTGATGGGGGCACATTAAGCTGATCTGAGGTCTGATGGGGCACATTAAGCTGATCTGAGGTCTGATGGGGCACAATATGCTGATCTGAGGTCTGATGGGGGCACAATATGCAGATCTGAGGTCTGATGGGGGCACAGTACGCTGATCTGAGGTCTGATGGGGGCACAGTACGCTGATCTGAGGTCTGATGGGGCACAGTACGCTGATCTGAGGTCTGATGGGGGCACATTAAGCTGATCTGAGGTCTGATGGGGCACAATACGCTGATCTGAGGTCTGATGGGGGCACAGTAGGCTGATGTGAGGTCTGATGGGGGCACAGTAGGCTGATCTGAGGTCTGATGGGCACAATACGCTAATCTGAGGGTCTGATGGGGCACAGTAGGCTGATGTGAGGTCTGATGGGGCACAATACGCTGATCTAAGGTCTGATGGGGACACAGTAGGCTGATGTGAGGTCTGATGGGGGCACAGTAGGCTGATCTGAGGTCTGATGGGGCACAATATGCTAATCTGAGGTCTGATGGGGCACAATACTCTGATCTGAGGTCTGATGGGGGCACAGTAGGCTGATGTGAGGTCTGATGGGGCACAGTAGGCTGATCTGAGGTCTGATGGGGCACAATATGCTAATCTGAGGTCTGATGGGGGCACAATACGCTGATCTGAGGTCTGATGGGGCACAATACGCTGATCTGAGGTCTGATGGGGGGCAGAATACGCTGATCTGAGGTCTGATGGGGGCACAATACGCTGATGTGAGGTCTAATGGGGGCACATTCTGCTGATCTGAGGTCTGATGGGGGCACAATATGCTGATCTGAGGTCTGATGGGGCACAATATGCTGATCTGAGGTCTGATGGGGCACAATACACTCATCTGAGGTCTGATGGGGACACCAGTACGCTGATCTGAGGTCTGATGGGGGCACAATATGCTGATCTGAGGTCTGATGGGGCACAATACGCTGATGTGAGGTCTGATGGTGGCCACATTCTGCTGATGTGAGGTCTGATGGGAGCACAATATGCCGATCTGAGGTCTGATGGGGCACAATACGCTGATCTGAGGTCTGATGGGGACACAGTATGCTGATCTGAGGTCTGGATGGGGGCACAGTAGGGCTGATATGAGGTCTGATGGGGGCACATTCTGCTGATCTGAGGTCTGATGAGGGGCACAATACGCTGATCTGAGGTCTGATGGGGGGCACAATACGCTGATCTGAGGTCTGATGGGGGGCACATTAAGCTGATCTGAGGTCTGATGGGGGCACAATACGCTGATCTGAGGTCTGATGGGGCACAATACACTGATCTGAGGTCTGATGGGGCACAATACGCTGATCTAAGGTCTGATGGGGGCACATTAAGCTGATCTGAGGTCTGATGGGGGCACATTAAGCTGATCTGAGGTCTGATGGGGGCACATTAAGCTGATCTGAGGTCTGATGGGGGCACATTAAGCTGATCTGAGGTCTGATGGGGCACATTAAGCTGATCTGTGTCTGATGGGGGCAGGGGAGTGATGTAAAAACTGGGGACACGTTTCCTTTAACATAGGAGTCCCCTTGTTTTTTTACTCCTATTACTCCTATATTGTACTGCATTATGTGGTAGAGTATTTAGACTAGGGTATGTAGAAAGTCTATTGTACTGTACTTAGCAGCATAGACGATCTTGCAGTTTATACAGTCATCTTTCTAATACAATATTATAACCACAACTAGTAGTATGTGCCTGTGAAGTTGGAAACGTGCATTTGGGAAGCCAATAAGTGGGGGGCCCACTCAAGTATGTTTCGCCCCCCCTGTGCTGAACCTCTAGCTACGCCTCTGCCTCTGTTGCTTGGACTTTAGTTGTCATTTATATTCATATATGTATGCTAGACTGTCAGCTTTCAAACAAGACAGTTGCATGTTTATAGCCGTTAACATTCGAGAGATAGCAGCATCTAAATCAGCCCCCCCTCCAGTTAGCTACTTTTCACACTGCCTAAGCTGGACTCCGGCAAAACAGGTGGTTAAGATCTGATGTTGAAGGGGTGAATGGAGAGTGGTTAGATAAGACAATGTCACAGGCCACCTTAAAAAGATGTCTTTTTATGGCATGCCTCAAACTGGTTGTTGCACATTAACCTAATGATACAGTATAACACACTCAAGAGAACTGGTGTAGCTTGAGAGAAGTCTGGGATACAGGAGTGAGAGATTTGGATCATGGAGGACGTTAGTTGTGTTATATTTCTTAATAATCTTCCACAGGCGATGGCATGATGCAATGTTACTGTTCAGTAATTGTGTTATTTCAAACCTTTCTTCAGGATAGAGAGTAGAAAATGTATGATTTTAGTAACTGGGGACATTCATTTGTAACAGAGAGCAGTGTGGATAAAGACTACATTTTTACAGTGATCTTTAACTACTGATACTAATCTAGAGGAATGTACTGTTTGGAAGTGACCTTTTGTTATAGTACTAGTCATTTATTGTATACGCTCTAAATTATATCCTTTTGTGCTTAAACTTGACATATGAATCCCTAGGGAATATCCATGTCCTTTCATCCAAATCTTATCTTTGGCATAAGCAACAGACTATGTTAAAATGAGAACTTCTAGTGGATTAAAAGTGTCAACCTCACTGCATTTTACTGCAGTAGAAGGACAGAAAACCACATAACTGACTGATAAGCAGATTATAATCATTATGCTAATCTGGTTTCCAGTTCACATTATGGTAACTAGTATTTACAGGCCTTTTTAAAATCCTGCTGAAGCAACAGGCATTTTTCTATGGCAGGTCTGGGAGCATTCACAAGGCCCCAGGCTGCAGTATTAACCAGTTGGAACCTTGTATTTTCATTGTGGGGATTGTCATAAGATGAAAGAAGGAGCCCTCTACTGTACCTCTGTCTCACCCCTCAGATATTGTGAGTGTTATTGACTTCAGCACCTGAGGGCACAAATTAGAGTTATCTCCAATCATGGTAATTGCTGCCAGACGTCACCTGTATTACACAGTTACCACATACCACATATGGTGCAGTTTCAGCTGCTCATTTGGGCATTATTATTGAACTTTAATACTTTTTACACTTTTTAAGTTTATTAAGGTTTACTTGAATGATGTTGAGGTACTATACAAGGCATGCTGATGGATAAGGGTGACATTGTTTCTTGAAAAAAAAAAATATTTTTTCAAGAAAATCTGCCGGTGGGTGTCAGTATACATTAGTATTCCTTCTGTTAAGCTGGAGGCACAGATGGGAGAATTGGGGGTAATTTTTGTTTTATTTTTTTATTTCAATAAACAGCCTATTAACCTCTTGCTTCTTTATTGCCTTAAAATTTTATGCAATATTTAGTCCTTTTTACCATACTGCTGTGTCCAGTTCCTAATCTCTACTAATACAGTCAAGCCATCTTGTGAAAATTACAATTAAAATGTATTCATTGTAAATCTACCATAAAAATATGATGGCCCAAGTGAGTGCACCAGGACCAACATCTCTAAATTTAGTGCTAAATAAGCCAAATTGCAATTTTTTTGGTGCAACTTGATACAAAAAATCAGTTTTGGGACGAGCGATGGCTTTAGAGATTGTTTCTCCCCATACTGTGGAGGAGATTGATGCATGTAATAGTAGTGGTCTACTCCACTAAGGAGCAGGCGATTGCCAGGAAAGAATGCTTCCTTCCTGACAATTGCCTGCAAAATCTGCAGGTCTAAAACATCCTTAAGCCAACCAATAGTTGGTATAGAGTTAGACAAAGGTGTCTATCCCTGCACCACATTTATCATCTAACCTGAGCCACTGTGATAAATGTGGTGCAGGTGTAGACAACCTATCTAAAGGCTCTTTTAGATGTGCCAGGGATTAGCAGATTGTCAGGAAGGAAGTGTTCCTTCCTGGAAATTAGCTGCTCGCTCAGTGGAAGTAAAGCCCTACATTGGGTTGAGAACAAGGGGTCACTATTATGATCCTTCATCTTTACACAGTTGTTTCTGGGCAGCAGATCACTGTTTAGACAGCATGATCTGCTGCCCAGAAATTATAATTTAGATGTCTGCACGAACCACAGGATCATACGATGAACAAGTGTTTCACTCATTCATTGTAAGAAATCATTAAGTCATTAAAAGGGTTGTGCAGTGGATTAAAAATTGCAAAACAAAAAGAAAAACTCTCTTTTTTCTACCATTTATAAGTTTACTGGGTGCCTTGCTGCTCTTTAGTTCCTAGCATCTCTGGCAGGTCGCCGCTGAATCCAGTGATTAGCTGAGTCGCCTGTGTGTCAAGAGACACCAGAAGATGAATAGACCAGTGGTACCCAGTAAGAATCAGAATGGCAGTAGTTGGGGAGACGACAATTCCTTTAAAGAAATTTGCTTAAATTAAAGCTGGATACACCTGTACTTCACATTGGATATTCATGTTATTAAACTTGTTGCCCTGACAGATATTTAACCTAGAATAGTGGCAATGAGTTTGTCTCTTTGATTACTTTTTCTAGAAATTATGTGCCTAGCTACTAGCTGAACTCCACCCTATAAGGAAAGGGTATTTTGATGCTTTAAACCTTTGGATATGTATTGATTGTTACACCATAGGGTGACTAGAGTGTTCTATGTTGGGAAATGTTGTCTGTAAAGCATTCTAATTATTTGTATGTTGTTACTCTTAAAGGTTTTTCCTGGCTACAGATATTGATGATCTATCCTCGGGGAATAGGTCACTAGTATCAGACTGGTGGGTTTCAACACCCTGTACCTCCACTGACAAACTATAAGAAGCCATGGTGCCAGAAACTATACAGTGTGCAGAGCAGAAGGCTTCACACTGTGTAATTTCTGGCACCGATGTACTGCACCTCAGCTCTCATTCACTTGAATGGAAGCTGAGCTACAGTACTCTGGCACAGCCATCACACAGTATACATAGCTGTCTGCATCCAGCTCCATCTACTGTATAATTTCTAGCCCAGTGGCTGCCTGAAACAACTGAGAGTGCCTGGTTTCGGACCCCCATTGATCGGATATTGGTGACCTATTCTGAGGACAGGTCACAAATATCTGTAGCCTGGTGAACTCCTTTAACATTATACTTGTTTTTCCACCCTCCTAGCTAATGAACTTTAGATAAAAATGAAGGTAGCTATCATAACAAGAGATTTTTTTTGTGTTTTAAAAATACATATAAAAGAGGAGCAATAAATTCTGGCAAAAACACTGATGTAAAGAAGAGACATTTTTCAGGATTACAATGTAATAAAATCAATATTACTTTATGCTGCAATATCATTGTTATGAAAAATGCTGTTTTTCCATATTAAGAAACACTAAAACCTCCAGTAATGAAAGATTTATTGACCGGAGACATTATGAATCTGTTATAATTACAGCAATACAGCATTATCCAAAATACAGTTTGAACAGTAGGCGCCGTCATCCAATAGTGACAGTACAGTATATTAAAATAAATACATCCTAGGCACGTCTTTCAGATGACAAACTGAAGTGTCCATGCCTTAAACAAGTAGCAAAAAGGAAACTTCTCAGTACACTTGTTTTTCTGTATGCATCATTTCTCTAAAGAAGTTACAGGGGTTTTGCATAGTGAAAATGTTTGCAGCTTATTAATATGTATTATGTATAAGGCCTTCGCCATTTCAAGATTTCTGAATTTCTCTGTCATTAAGTGGAAATATTAATGTTTAAATCCAGAGGTAGAAAATCTGTATAGATCAAATACCTTGCTTATATCTTCTGTAAACTAAATACTGATAAGCAGATAGTAGCTACACTGTTACTTTGTAGCAAACCCTAAAGCCAGCCACACACATTAGATATAAATTGGCCAAATCCACCAATTGTGACATGTTTGGATGATTGCGTACTGTCCAGGGTGACCTACTGATTCTCCCCTGATGGCTGATGCTGGAAGATAATGAATTGGGCATGTTAGATTGAATAATTTGACCCTTTTGTTAATGGGGAGATAACTGTACTCTGGAAGTGACTTTCTACCCTTTCACCATTCACCCCTTATGCATACCCCTCTGGTACATTGGTAGCATATGTCTAGGATATTCCATTATTGTCAAATAGGTGTGGTCCTACCTCTGGAGCCCTCTTATCTCCAGAATGCCCCCCCCCCCCAAGTAAAGAAGAGCACACAAACCATATGTGCATGTTATCCATTTACTTCTCTGACAGTTCCAAAAACAGCCAATACAGCTGATTTTTTCGGAGGTCCCATAGAAGTTAATGGACAGTGCACTTTGCATGCAAGGCCACCTCTCTATTGACCGCTAAGGGACTTCCAGAAATAACCAAGTCAGTGCTCAGCTATTTTCAGAACTCACATTGCAGTGAAAGTAGGGAATCCGTACTTGCCTGGTGTGATGGAGTGGGTTCCAGAGGTGGGACCTGCACCTGTCTGATGGCATATCACTAGGATATGCAACAAATGTCAATGTCTGAGAGGGGAATACCTTTTTAATTGGAGCATGCATATACTGTATATGGGATAATCAGGAGAGATAGCTGTTGGCTGACGGACCATATGTATGGTCAGCTTAAAGAGAACCTTTCACCAAAAATTGCAATGTAATCTGCAGTAAGCATGCTATAGAGCAGGAGAAACTGAGCAGATTGATATATTTTTGTGGAAAAAGATTAAGTAAAACTTATACACAAAATGCTATCAATCGCTGATAAACTCTACTCTACATCCTGTACCAATAGGTGTTCACAGGAAGTGAAAAAAGGAAAGATATAAAGATATAAAATACAAGCTTTACTGAATCGTTTCCCACAAAAATATATATCAATCTACTTTGCTCCTCCTGCCCTATAACTTGCTGTGTTCAGACTGCATTGAATTTTTTTGGTGGCAGGCCTTCTTTAAGAACAAAAAATAATGTTAATGACAAAATGAAATCCAATAACTATGTTTAATCATCTGTGCAATTTTATGGTAGGCGATTTGTAAGATACCTATGTAGTAACATATGATATATAATGAAGGTCATTCAATAAATAACTATGACTTTAAAATGTCAAATAACTAAAATTCCATGAAATGACTGCCCATGTTGTATCCAGAAAACATGGGCCCAATGCAAAAATCCCACATAATGAATAGTGGAATTGTGTACATTTTTGACACTAAATGGTAGTCCGCCAGTTACTCTCCTGCTCGTTTTTCATAGAAGTCTTTCACACACAACTTGAAAGCAGAAAACAGTACGATACTGCAAGCTTTCTCCATTCAAACATAATGCAAGAGCACAGAGTGCTGAAATTAATGAATATTATAAGGCTATAGAAGACTATGCTATGTTATTCAAATGCAGAAAGTTTGTTAGAAAATCCATGAATATGTGCAATCTGCATTGCTCAAAAGTATTATATTTTAAGAGTACTCTACCTACCTCCTCTGGCAGTTATAGACTTGTATTAGCCATACTGCTGAATGAAATGGTGTATCTAACCTCAATAATTCGGTACTTTATCCCCCTCTGTTTAATTTCTGTCTATGAAGAAGACAGCTTTTCCTGGTATGTAGCTGGAGAAGAGAGCTGTGTGATTTCAACCAATCAAATGTCTCTTCTTTGCTTCTACCTGTCCTTGTGCATGCGGATGCGGCAGAGAAGCTGCAGCTTAATCCCCGTCCTAAACCAGATATGTTGCTATCGAAATTCTCTAATGAAGCATTTCTTCCAAACAGTTGGCTGCTATTATATACAGCGATCACCTCCACAGTACGAGAAGGAATGATCGCTATGGCGATCGCTTATCCTCATACAGCTTTGTTGTTTCTGAGCATGCAGAGTGCTGTTTGGACAACATGATATACTTCCCAGAAATGATAATTTACTTGCCTGCAAGAACAACTGTTTCACCCAATGAAGGACCATTCACTTATTCATTGGGTGACCAGTTGCACCTTTAGACTGCCAGTTTATAGGGAATAAGGACTCGTAGGAACATTTGTCCTCGATTATATGCCCAACAATGAGGGGTGTAAACCTGCTGTAAGGCCCATGTCCATTTCAATATTTCTATTTGAAAACAACGGATCCTCAAAATACAGATACCTTCTGTGTACACTTTGTAGTTTTCTCACTTCCAGTTCAAGAATAGGACATGTTCTATAATTTGTGGAACAGATACATGGATAGATGTGCGCATGGCCTCAGAGAAATAAATGGATCGTTGTGCTATCTGCAAAAAATAAAAAATAAACAATGTAGATAGCACAGAGATGTGCATTAAATAACACCATTAAAGCATTATAATGTTCTAACCAATATGAACTACTAACTCTACTGATTCTTACTGAAAGGCATTGCCAGATCTCAATAGTTTGGACACATTTGGTGCATACAAGGAGGCTAATTTTATATCTATTTAGTAGCAAATAATTCAAAGTCAATATACATTGTAATGGTGTACAAAGAGAAATCAGTCGGGACCTCAGTTCCCTAATTGTACCATATGAAGCACAAAGGGCCGGATTTGTTTTTACTCCTTGCATAGAAATTTTCTCTCCAGTTGTTCTTGCTCTTTTTGCTGTAGCCAGTTTTTGTACATGGTTGCCAGCAGATGGCAGCCATTGATTTCAGGAGAGAATATTAATAAAGAATGGAATAGACACTTATTTTAGCAAATGAAAAGTTCTAGGTTGTAAGAGTATAGAAGCTTTTTGATCTAATGCAATAAAAGTGGATTTAATATGGTCATTACTTATTACCTAAAATTAAGAAATAGAAAACAATAAAAATGCAATAAAATGAAAAAAAAAGTGTTTAAAAAGACAAATGTGAGCTCCTGAATCAATTTATTCCAATGCACAAACAGATCTTATTAGCTGTCACTGCAAGAAATAGAATCCAGGGCTTTTGTAGTATAGGTCTTGTAATCTGCAATTATAGAAATGTCTCTTACAAGTATACCACAGAACCAGGGGTGCACCTTGCCTTTCTGCTGCCTGAGGAGAAAACTGAAACAGCGCCCCCCCATGCCAATTTCTTAACCTAACCCTTTTGCCACAATGAAAGCACTCATTTCCCATGGCCCTTCTGCTGCCCCCTCTTGCCCCTTTCTGGTACCGCCTGAGGCAATCACCTCACCTTGCCTCATTGGTGGTGCACCCCTGCAAAGAACCCATTCTTACCAGATCTTGGAAAGATCAGTAAATACTAGAGATGAGCGAACGTGATGCCTGCGCCCATGCGAGCACAGGGGAGCCGAGCGCTACAGTGCTCGTTACGAGCACGTTCGCTCATCTCTAGTAAATACGGTAGAACTAATTCAAGTTTAAGATTTAATGCAAATCAGAATAATTTTTAAGGTTCCTCCCATCTCCACTGATGAGAAAAAATAGGACAAATACAGGAGTGTGTAAGGTAGAAAGCATTGTGTCTCTGCTTCATACTAGCAGTTCTATATGCATAACTGGCCATGTGGGCATAAAAGAAAGGCTTACTTGCTTCTGCTCATTATTGTTACATGAGTAAATGGGTGTAAAATCTGTACATGCCTTCATTTTAACAGGGCTTTGCTGTGCTTTCAAATATTTTAATTGGATTTATGGAAACTGTAATTAAACTACATTTTCCCATTAAATATAAGTAAGGCATACTAGCAAGGCAACATGATCAACCAAATAAACCAGACTTATTGCCTTTAGGGTTGATCATGGTGATTAAAATGATACCTTATTTATCTTTGATGGTTGCAGCAATATTTTTAGTTTTATGCAAATCAGGCAGTTGGAGCACCAAGGGGCAGGCTGTAGAGCTTTGAGCACCACCACAACTATGCCCCTATTACTCATTACATTACCCCATATACTTGGAATGATAGGGCTAATAGCCCTGTCTAATGAGCCTATACAGTGACTCAATAATAATCATTGGTGGTCTGGGGTTAATATGCTGAGAACAATAACTCCATATAGTATATTAATGCTGAACCACCAATGATTGTTAGTAAGCACAGGCACCATTAGACAGGGCTATTAATCATTGGTATTAAAATGTACTAGTAGTCAGTATATGGAACCTACAAAAGACAACCATGAGTCCATATAGCTCAAAATATATTTTATTCAATTACATATACATAATAAATATAAGTTAAAAATGAGTCCAAAGAAGTCCAAAAAAGGTATGGCTCCCCTCACAACAACACCCCCCTCACTGGTATGGCAACTAAATCATATCACTAGCCCATATAAACTGACATACAAATAGCTGTAACATGCAAATGCACAAATAATCAAAATATATACCAGAATAGGCGAAAATATTTCCAAGTGGACAAATAAATTCAAAACATGTCACATACCAGAGGAGAGTGGAGTGTAGGAGAGCCACACACCCCAACGCACGTTTCGGCCCATGCTTTCCTCCTCTAGGGGGTTAACCAATTTTTGCGGGTATGTGGTTTTATGTATAATCTAATTCTGTAGTAGTAGTATAGTCTAGAAAAATACGGGTATGCTGCATCATGTTTAGTAGTTGGAATCCAGAGCAGATATCACCTAGTCGCAGAATAAATTAGAACAGGCGTGTGCTTTGCATTTAAAATAGATTGTCTTGGAAGCCTGCCAGGTTCTATTCACAAAGATGACCTCATGAAAGCTTATTTAACAGAGACTTCACTATCACTTTATAAAGCAGCCAAGTGGCATTATTTGTTGGTTCTTCTTCCATTGATTAAATGTATCTTAGGAAATAGGAATTCTTTAGCAATCTGGAATATGCATCAAACATTTTTATTCTGTTTTTGTATAAAATTAATTTAAGGGAAAAAGTGAAAGCAATTACCTTTAGCGAGTTCAAGACCAGACCATTTACCCCTGTTGATTTTTTAGTGCATGGGTCTTTGAAAGCCTTATTTTTTCCCATTAGATTATGTAAATAATTTTGTGCCTTTTTTGAGGCTTTACTTTTATGTAATTTTTATTTTAGTAACTTTTTTGCTTTCATTTTTTTGCTTTCATTTTTTATACCGAACTATAAGTCTGTTTTTATTTATTTATTTTTTACATTTTTATTGTTAAAAGCAGGACATACAACTAAAATATTTTTAAGATTATGTCCACTTACCATAACAGTTATTTTTACAGATGTCATATATCTGTTATGATTGTTGGAGGTGGGGCTAAGAGCTCTAGTTTGGTGTGTTGTGCCCTTTTTTAAATTATTTTTTATTTTATATTTATTATTTTTTCTACACTTTTCTCCTCCCATGAGGGGCTGTATTTTTTTCTTTCATTAAACATTACATTTTTTTTATTGCTGATTTATCCTGACATAGTAGCCCCAGTTACAAGGGCAATACAGCCCTTAAAGAGGTTGTACACGGCTCATTGAGCGTTATGTTAAGAGCAATGGGGATGCAGAACTATCTGACTTATTTTCACTGACAGTAGGCCTCCTGCTCAGAAGCTGCATGATGAGTGTGAAGCTGCAATCTCTGCAAGAGCATTAAGAAACGTCCATGCAGAGAAGTGTCAACTGCTGGGATGTTTATAGTCAGTGAATGGTCCACTAGAGTTAAAATGTAGGAAATATTAAAGATGGAAAACAAAAACTCTCATTGTCCCGATGTAGAATAATTGCTGGTTACTAGATAGAGACATTATCCTCTGAAATTACTTCAGATCCTATGAACTATGGAACACATTTATTAAGACCAGGTCTTAATAAAGCCCCATAACTGGCAGAGGATCCGTCAAAGTTTTAAGAAAGCGCAGGCCTCTCCATAACTTTGGCGCATTCAGCGCCAGTTCTAAACCTAAGACAGCTTCCTATCCTGTGTTACTTTAAAAGGTCTTTGTTGAAACTAAATTTACGACCTAATGTATCATTAACACTGAGCCAAAGGCTGAATTTTTGTGTATGGGGGAATTTTTCTGCCTAAAAACCCAAGTAGTATTCCCCCTCCAAGTTTTAATGTGCTGTTACATGCAGATATATCTTTTATACTGTATATCAGTAGATTGTGCTGTAAATGGAAAAGTATGTAAAGCAAAAGTTACATTTCTTTGGCAAGGTTACTTAAATGAATAGATCATTAAAACCAGTTGCAATAAACACATTTTTGTGAAGCACTTTAAGTATAACAAAACATTTAAAGGGTTATCCCACGTAATTCAATGCTATGCAGTGAATAGAGCATTTTAAATCAAGCATTATTATTCTATATACATGCAATAAATATTTTTTAAAGTTTTTTTATGTACCTTACCTTTTCCTATTTTTTTTAGTGCCCCCTTCTGTCGACCCTTCTCCTTCATTCATATGTGGACTAACATGCTCAGTAGCTTCCCTGCTCCCTTCACCTCTTATCAGTGCTGGTTATCTCATAGTGAAGCAAGTGAAATGTTCTACATACCTTTCATTAATTTATTACTAGAATTACTAGAAATATATAAGTATATTAGTATTTCTCTCTCTAGACAGTGGACAAGGAAATTCTGGGGACATTACATAAAATATATACTGTCTGAGACTATGGGTTAACAAGATCTACCAGCTATATATCCTGGGAGATGAAGGTGCCTGTTGAGGTGCTACACACTTACAGAAAGGCGAGCAAGTCCTCCAGATAAGTGAGTAAAAAAGATATTATTAAATAATAATAACCTATACAGTCTAGTGAAACCATTTATGGGGATCAATAAATAAAAATGGCACAGATTTATTTTTGCATTTAAACCATAAGAAATGTATTAAAATGAAACAGATTCAACTGATTAGCGTACAGTGGGGAAAAAAAGGATTTAGCCAGCCACCAATTGTGCAAGTTCTCCCACTTAAAAAGATGAGAGGCCTATAATTAACATCATAGGTAGACCTCAACTATGAGAGACAAAATTAGAAAACAAATCCAGAAAATCATATTGTCTGACTTAAAGAATGTATTTGCAAATTATGGTGGAAAATAAGTATTTGGTCAATAATAAAAGTTCAACTCAATACTTTGTTATATATCCTTTGTTGGCAATGACAGAGGTCAAATGTTTTCTGTAAGTCTTCACAAGGTTGGCACACACTGTTACTGGTATGTTGGCCCATTCCTCCATGCAGATCTCCTCTAGAGCAGTGATGTTTTGGGGCTGTCGCTGGGCAACATGGATTTTCAACTCCCTCCAAAGGTTTTCTATGGGGTTGAGATCTGGAGACTGGCTAGGCCACTCCAGGACCTTGAAATGCTTCTTATGAAGCCACTCCTTTGTTGCTCTGGCGGTGTGCTTGAGATCATTGTCATGCTGAAAGACCCAGCCATCTTCAAAGCCATTGCTGATGGAAGGAGGTTTGCACTCAAAATCTCACAATACATGGCCCCATTCATTCTTTCATGTACATGGATCAGTCGTCCTGGTCCCTTTGCAGAGAAACAGCCCCAAAACATGATGTTGCCACCCCCATGCTTCGCAGTAGGTATGGTGTTCTTTGGATGCAACTTAGCATTCTCTCTCCTCCAAACACGACGAGTTGTGCTTCTACCAAACAGTTCTACTTTGGTTTCATCTGACCATATGACATTCTCCCAATATTCTTCTGGAACATCCAAATGCTCTTTATCAAACTTCAGACGGGCCTGAATATGTACTGGCTTAAGCAGGGGGACATGTCTGGCACTGCAGGATCTGAGTCCCTGGCGGCATAGTGTGCTACTGACAGTAGCCTTTGTTACGTTGGTCCCAGCTTTCTGCAGGTCATTCACTAGGTCCCCCTTGTGGTTCTAGGATTTTTGCTCACAGTTCTTGTGATCATTTTGACCCCACGGGGTGAGATCTTGTGTGCAGCCCCTGATCGATGGAGATTATCAATGGTCTTGTATGTCTTCCATTTTCTAATTATTGCTCCCACAGTTGATTTCTTCACACCAAGCTGCTTGCCTATTGCAGATTTAGTCTTCCCAGCCTGGTGCAGCTCTACAATTTTGTTTCTGGTGTCCTTAGACGCCTCTTTGGTCTTCACTAGAGATGAGCAAGCACTAAAATGCTCGGGTGCTCGTTATTCGAGTCAAATTTTTCCCGATGCTCGGGTGCTCGTTTCGAATAACGAACCCTATTGAAGTCAATGGGAGACTCGAGCATTTTTTGCAGGGGACCAAAGCTCTGCACAGGGAAGGTTGCGTGAAAACCTGGAAACCTCAGAAAATGATGGAAACACCACAGAAATGGACAGGAAACAGCAGGGGCAGCATGCATGGATGCCGCTGAGGCTGCCTAATCGTACCATTATGCCAAATTCTGGGCAACAACCTGGTGGTGACCCTCAAGACAATTGTGCTGACCCAGACCAAGATGGGCAAGGCACATGCCCATCACATGTTAGTAAAGCACCCAACTAGGTGCAACGAAGGTCCATCACAGCCTGCGGGTGACACCATGGCCCATGCTGGCACTACTGTCCTATACCCCGTCCCACGACGCAGGCATAAGCCTGACACAGCATGGTGACAGCTTGGTGACCAAGTTAGATTGAGGTAGCAGGTGAACCACCCAAAAATTTACCCTGACACAGCATGGCGGTGAACCCAGAGTGACCAAGTGAGACTGAGGTAGCAGGTGAAGCACTTAAAATTTTACCCTGACATGGAATGGCGGTGAACGTCAGACGCCGCCTGCATGAGATTAGGGATGGAGCTGCTGTCTGTCAGGCAGAGTGTTAGGGCCTCAATTTAGATTTTTTATTAGGAAAGAATCACCCACAAAGAACCCAACAGCCCTTCTAAGGGCTACAAGCACCTTTTTTTTGGCTCCTCCTGGCTGCTGCATGAGATTAGGGATAGAGCTGCTGTCTGTCAGGGAGAGTGTTAGGGCCTCAATTTAGATGTTGGTTAGGCAGGAATCACCCACAAAGAACCCAACAGCCCTTCTAAGGGCTACAAGCACCTTTTTTTTTGGTCTCCTCCTGGTTGGGACTTGTAGTGCAGCTACCGCCATCTTGGCTGCACACTGTTAGGGCGTGAAATTAGAATGTGGTTAGGCAGGAATCATCCACAAAGAACCCAACGGTCCTTCTAAGGGCTACAATGACTTTTTTTTTGTCCTCCTCTCGGCTGCTGGCTGGGACTTGTAGTGCAGCTACCGCCATCTTGGCTGCACGCTGTGCACAGAGACTGGTGGAAGAAGGGACAGCACGTGGTCCACACAGACCCAAAAGAAATTGCCCAAAGTCCTCTCAGTACTCATTTTTGCTGCTGCTGTACCTTGGCTTGCTGAGATCTGTAGTGCAGTCTAGGGAATATGTTTTTTCTCTCAGTTATATATATTACAGTCCAGTGAACAATTATGTTGTGTGCTGTACAGTAGCGTCAGTCTAGGGTATACGTTTTTCTCTCAGTTATATATTCTACAGTGCAGTACAAATTCTGTCATGTGCTGCACACTAGCCGGAGTCTAGAAAATATACATTTTTTTTCTCTCATTCATATATCCTACAGTGCAGTGAAAAATTGTGTGGTGTGCATTACACTAGCGGCAGTCTAGAGAATGCGTTTTTTCTCTCAGATACATGTAATACAGTCCAGTGAAAAATTCTGTGGTGTGTGGTACACTATCCGCAGTCTAGAGAATACGTTTTTGGCCTCAGATATTAATTCAACAGTTTAGTGATTACACAAAATGTTGAACCCAAGGGCTAAGGGTCGAGGACGTGGTTGTCAAAGTGATGTAGGGGGCAGAGGCCGTGGACCTGGGCAGGGTAACATAGTACCTATTGATGAGGGAGCAGTGGAACGCCGCAGAGTTTCGCTCCCTAGCTTCATCTTGCAACTTACAAGGTCACGTGGTACACCACTATTGAAACCACAACAGTGCGAACAGGTGATGACGTGTATAGCGGATAATGTGTCCAGTAATTTATCCACCACCCAGTCTTCCACACAGTCCACCTACTTTACCCAAGGGAGTAGACCTTTGGCTCCTCCAGCTCAACCTCCTTCCCCCCAGGCTGCCCCCCCCATGGAAAATATGGATTCAGATCCGGCATACTCAGAGGAAGTCTTTTCAGGACCCTAGCCAGAGACATAAACCACTGCTCAACAGCAACCTGAGCAGTTGCTCTGTCCCGATGCCCAAAATTTAGAACTTTCGCAGTCTGTGGGTGATGAGAGTGTGGACTTAGTGCAAGTAGTGCGTCAAGAGGTGTCGGATGATGATGAGACATGGTTGTCAGACATTGACGTTGTCAGGACAGTAAGTCCCAGGAGGGAGCAGAGTGAGGAATCAGAGGAAGAGCAGGTGGATGATGAGGTGACTGACACGAGCTGGGTTGGTAAGCCTAGTCAAGACAGTGCTTCTGAGGGGGAGGCAAGTGTAGCACCAGAACAGGTTGGAAGAGGCAGTGGGGTGGCCAGAGGGAGAAGCAGGGCCAGAGCAAGTAGATCAGCAACTGTTTCATGGAGTGAAGCTCCCGTGCCGAGACCTAGATGTTCTCAAGTCTGGAGGTTCTTTAAAGAAAGTGAGGATGACCGACGGACCGTGGTGTGCAACTTGTGCCACACCAGGATCAGCAGGGGAGGCACCACTACCAGCCTAACCACTACCAGCATGCGCCGGCACACGACTCAGTGGAACCAAGGCCGTTCACCTCCTACGGATCACACCACTGCTCCTTCCCCTGTGTCACATGCTGGCTTTGCGAGTCAACCCCCCGCCCAAGACCCCGACACGAGCACCTCCCGCCCTACAACCACCCTTTCACCTCCACGATCCTCCACACCCTACACCAATGTGTCCCAGCGCAGCGTTCAGCTATCTTTGCATCAAACATTGGAGCGCAAGCGCAAATGCGAATACAATTCCACCCACCCACATGCACAAGCCCTAAATGTCCACATTTTCAAACTGCTGAGCCTGGAGATGCTGCACTATAGACTGGTATAGATTGAGGCTTTCCAGAACCTGATGGTGGTGGCTGTCCCTTGGTACTTGGTCCCCAACCGTCACTATTTTTCACGATGTGCCGTCCCAGCCCTACACCAGCACGTGTCAGAGAACGTCATCTGTGCCCTGACCAACGCGGTTACTGAGAAGGTCCACCTAACAACGGACACGTGGACAAGTGCTGGCGGGCAGGGACATTATATCTCACTGACTTCACATTGGGTTAACTTGGTGGAGGCTGGGACCGAGTCTGACCCTGGGGCCGCTCATGTAATGCCCACACCGAGGATTGCGGGGCCTACCTCGGTCAAGGTTTCTCAGACTTATTATGCCTCTTCCTCCAACCCCTCCTCCTCCTCCTCCTACTCTCAAATACAATCTGTGAACACGGCGCCTTCAGTCGGTAGCTCTAGGCACAGCAGCACTGCCATGGATAAGCACCAACAGGCGGTGCTGAAACTGCTGAGCTTAGGTGACAAGAGGCACACCGCCCAAGAGCTGTTACAAGGCATCACGGCGCAGACCAATCTTTGGCTGGCGCCGCTGAAACTCAAACCAGGCATGGTTGTGTGTGACAACGGGCGTAACCTGGTGGCGGCTCTGCAACTCGTCAGACTAACACATGTGCCATTATACACCAATACTATTTCCCAAAGTAACAACAACCCATATAAACACTGCATATAAAACCTGCCTGGCCCACGTGTTCAATCTTGTGGTTCAGCGGTTCCTCAAGACCTACCCCAATATGTCTGATTTGCTCACCAACGTGCGACGCATCTGTGCGCATTTCCACAAGTCAACCACAGATGCTGCCACTCTCAGGGCAGTGCAACGGCGCTTACAACTGACAGCTCACCGACTGTTGTGCGACGTGCCCACACAATGGAATTCCACATTACACATGTTAGCCAGGGTTTACCAGCAGCGCAGAGTGATTCTAGACTGCCAGATGACAACTTCCACGAGAACTGGTAGTCAGGTTAGTCAGCTTCCTCAAGTCTACAATGAGGAGTGAATGTGGATGTCTGGTATCTGTCAGGTGTTAAGCCACTTTGAGGAGTCAACACAGATGGTCAGCGGCGATGCCGCCATTATCAGCGTCACCATCCCGCTGCTTTGTCTGCCGAAAAACTCACTGCTCAGCATGAAGTCAGAGGCTTTGCGCTTGTCACAGGATAGAGAAGATAAAGAAGATACGTTGCTTGATAGCCAGATCACCCTCAGGTCTGTTTCTCAGCGCATATTGGAGGAGGATGAGAAGGAAGAGGAGGAAGAGAAGGAGACTGTTGGCAAGACTGAAGAGTGTACCTATGCTCATTCCTTCTTCTCTGTTGAGCGTGTATGGTCTAAAGAGGAGGAGTTGGAGGAGGAGGAAATGGAGAGTCAGCCTATTGAGGAAAGGGAATTCTTGCGTGTTGGGACTCTTGCGCACATGGCTGACTTCATGTTAGGCTGCCTTTCCCGTGACCCACGCATTTTTGCCAACACCGATTACTGGGTGTTCACCCTCCTGGACCCCCGGTACACGCAGAACTTTTCCACTCTCATTACTGTAGAGGAGAGGAGTATGAGAGTGAATCAATATCAACAGTCCCTGGTGCACAAACTGAAACTATCCTTCCCATCTGACACCGCTAGCGGCAGAGGACGTCGTTCTGTGGGCCAACTAGCGGGGGAGTAGAGGGGAGCAGGCAGCTTGTCAAGCACTGGCAGGGGAACACTCTCCAAGGCCTTTGCCAGTTTTATGGCACCCCAGCAAGACTATGTCACCAGTCCCCCAGTAGGGGGGGAGCTGTTCAGAAAGATGGTGAGGGAGTACCTAGCTGACCATACCAACGTCCTGCGTGATCACTCTGCTCCATACAACTACTGGGTTTCAAAGCTGGACACGACAACTGGCGCTGTATGCCTTGGAGGTGCTGGCCTGCCCTGCCGCTAGCGTGTTGTCAGAGCGGGTCTTCAGTGCAGCTGGTGGCATCATCACTGATAAGTGTACATGCCTGTCAACTTACAGCGCTGACTGGCTGACGATTATTTAAATGAATAAATCCTGGATTTCACCGGAATGCAAATCTCCACCGGGGGAAAGCAGCTCAACATGAAGATTCTTTATGTATCCTCTCCTCTCCTCCTCCTCTTCGCACACAAACGCTGAGCCAACAGGCAATGTTTCTGAGGGCCAACTGGCGCTCTATACAAACAATGTTTACGGAGGGCCACCTACAGGCCCTCTCTCCAATAAATTTTTTAGGAGCGTCAACTACAGACACTCAAAAACAATTTTACAGGAGGGTTAACTACAGACACTCCAAAACAATTTTACAGGAGGGTCAACTACAGACACTCCAAAACAATTTTTTAGGAGGGTCAACTTCAGACACTCCAAAACAAATTTTTGGGAGGCTCACCTACAGCCATTTGACTGCAATCTCAGTCTGACCAAGGAATTGGTGGTGTCACCGCCATGCTGTATCAGTGTAAAATTTTATGTGCTTCACCTGCTACCTGAGTGTAACTTGGTCACTCTGGGTTCACCGCTATGCTGTGTCAATGTAAAATTTTATGTGCTTCACCTGCTACCTGAGTGCAATTTGGTCACTCTGGGTTCACCGCCATGCTGTATCAGTGTAACATTTTATGTGCTTCACCTGCTACCTCAACTAACTTGGTCACTTGTTGGTGTCAACACTAATGTGCGGCTACTATACCGCACACAACAGAATTGTTCACTGCACTGTAGTATATATATCTGAGAGAAAATAAGGAATTTTTAGACTGTGGCTAATTTACCGCAAACCACTTTTCACTGGACTGTAGTAAATAAAACTGAAAGAAAATACGTATTTTATAGACTGACGCTACTGTACAGCACACTACATAATTGTTCACTGGACTGTAGTGTATAGAAATGAGAGAAAAACGTATTCCCTAGACTGATGCTACTATACAGTACACTACATAATTGTTCACTGGACTGTAGTGTATAGAAATGAGAGAAAAACATATTCCCTAGACTGACGCTACTGTACAGTACACTACATAATTGTTCACTGGACTGTAGTGTATAGAAATGAGAGAAAAACGTATTCCCTAGACTGATGCTACTATACAGTACACTACATAATTGTTCACTGGACTGTAGTGTATAGAAATGAGAGAAAAACGTATTCCCTAGACTGACGCTACTGTACAGTACACTAGATAATTGTTCACTGGACTGTAGTATATATAAATGAGAAAAAAACGTAGTCTTTAAATGGCGGCTATTTTACCGCAAACCACTACATTTTTCACTGGACTGTAGTACATATAACTGAGAAAAAGCATATTTTATAGACTGACGCTGCTGTACAGCACACTACAGAATTGTTCAATGGACTGTTGTATATATAAATGAGGAAAAAACGTAGTCTTTAAATGGCGGCTATTTTACCGCAAACCACTACATTTTTCACTGGACTGTAGTACATATAACTGAAAGAAAATACGTATTTTATAGACTGACGCTACTGTACAGCACACTACATAATTGTTCACTGGACTGTAGTATATAGAAATGAGAGAAAAACGTATTCCCTAGACTGACGCTACTGTACAGTACACTACATAATTGTTCACTGGACTGTAGTGTATAGAAATGAGAGAAAAACGTATTCCCTAGACTGATGCTACTGTACAGTACACTACATAATTGTTCACTGGACTGTAGTGTATAGAAATGACAGAAAAACGTATTCCCTAGACTGACGCTACTGTACAGTAAACTACATAATTGTTCACTGGACTGTAGTATATAGAAGTGACAGAAAAACGTATTCCCTAGACTGCACTAGAGATCTCAGCAAGCCAAGGTACAGCAGCAGCAAAAATGAGTACTTTGGCAATTTATTTTGGGTCTGTGTGGACCTCGTGCTGTCCCTTCTGCCACCAGTCACTGTGTACAGTTTGCAGCCAAGATGGCGGTAGCTGCACTACAAGTCCCAGCCAGCAGCCTGGAGGAGACCAAAAAAAAGGTGCTTGTAGCCCTTAGAAGGGCTGTTGGGTTCTTTGTGGGTGATTCCTGCCTAACCAACATCTAAATTCAGGCCCTAACACTCTTCCTGACAGACAGCAGCTCTATCCCTAATCTCATGAAGACGGCGTATGACGCGAGCAGCGCGGGACCAGATTCTTATAGTCCCAGGTCATCTGATCTTGCCAGCCAATCCCTGCTATCGACTTGTAGGGGCCCCACGTGATGCTAGGAGGTACCAAAGATTCTCCTGCATGTTGATTGGCTGAAAAAAAGGTGCCTAACATTCAGGAAGAGGAAGTTGCCATTTCCTCGAGGATCGCGATATGCTCGTCCGAGTACCGAGCATATGCGAATACCCTAATGCTCGAACGAGCATCAAGCTCGGACAAGCATGTTTGCTCATCTCTAGTCTTCACCATAGTGGAGTTTGGAGTGTGACTGTTTGAGGTTGTGGACAGGTGTCTTTTATACTGATAACAAGTTCAAACAGGTGCTGTTACTACAGGTAATGAGTGGAGGACAGAGGAGCCTCTTAAAGAAGAAGTTACAGTTCTGTGAGAGCCAGAAATCTTGCTTGTTTGTAGGTGACCAAATACTTATTTTCCACCATAATTTGCAAATAAATTCTTTAAAAATCAGACAATGTGATTTTCTGGATTTGTTTTCTCATTTTGTCTCTCATAGTTGAGGTCTACCTATGATGTCAATTACAGGCCTCTCTCATCTTTTTAAGTGGGAGAACTTGCACAATTGGTGACTGACTAAATACTTGTTTCCCCCACTGTATATTAATTAATCCTAAAATAGCATGAATTTAGGCTGTCAAAACCTTCACCAGATTTATTATAGTGGCTCATGCTAGATTATAAAAAAGGTTCAGGGATAGATAGTTTTGTCTGACTTTATATCAATTATTGGTTGGCTTCAATTTGAGACTGAATTTTACACTTGAATTGTGGAGCAATTGTGGTGCAAAATGTTACTTCTTAAGCCAAACCTTCCAGCCCAGCCCCACTGCCTTTTTGAGCATGCCGAGAAAAAGTATAAATCCCTAGTGGCACTAAATTGCTCCAAAATTGAGCAATTATAGATGGATTCTAGGCACAGACACATTAGTAAATCTGGGCCAGTATGTGTATAGAAAAACAGCTTCTAAAACACTACAGCCAGGGGTGCACCACCTATGAGGCCAGGTGAGGCGATCGCCTCAGGCAGCACCAGGTAGGGGCAAGAGGGGGGCAGCGGAAGGGCCATGTGCAGTGAGCGCTTTCATTGTGACAAATTAGTTAGGTTAAGAAATTGGCATTGGGGGGAACCATTTCAGTTTTTGCCTCAGGCAGCAGAAAGGCTAGGTGCACCCATGATTACAGCTCATCACATGAAAAAGTAAAACCTCAAATAATAATAATGTTGATGTGAAAATTAAAACTTCTGTCTTTTATGGCAATAAATGTGAGGTGACAAATAAATGCAGGGATATAAAGATGTAAAGAGCATGTGGATCCACCCTTTGATCCTTTTACCTCTTTCCCCATAGAGTGCAACACTCGCCCTTTATTGCATCATATCATATCTTCAGTCATTCACTACAATGGCTTGTTTGAGAATGGTGTTGCATAGAGGAAAAGCAAAAGTTGCTATCTCCCTTAAATTCTAGGCTTATGGTTTGGACACATTCTTAAGATGGTTTTTTAAAGTCTAGAAGGCTACATATATTGATAGCTTGTTTAAAAGGGTATTCTACGACAAGGCTTTAATTTTATAATCAACACCACTATTTTGGTCAAGGCTAGTGTTTTGTCTTCTGTGGAATGTTCATGAGAGTCAAAGGAGGTTCGGGAAACACACCCACTCCAGAAAACTACAGTGGATGCTGGGAAATGTTGTATTAGCTTGCCCCACTACTTGAAGTTGGAGATTTCAACAAATGGTACACAGCAGGGAGGTGGATTCCAGGAGACACATTATTTTACACAAAAAAAGAATAGAAAGGCTACAGCTGTGTATTTTTGCTTCTTAGATTTGGAAAACCCATTTATCAGTTCCATTTTAAAGCAATTTCTGTATTATTGCGTATTATTCTCTATGTATATACTGTACCTGGAGCACTTGTATTTCTAGGGTATGCAGGGTCGTGACAAGCCAACAGTCTAATTTGAATAAAGAAACTGAAAGGCATACAGTAACAAATGAAATAATAATGCAGAATTAAATCTAGGAGCAAAAGTATGCATGTAAACCTCATAGTAATGAAAGTGCACAACCTTGCTTTTAAAAATGTGTGTTCATTTAAGAGCAGGTCTCTTAATCTCCAAACATCTTAGATAGCCATTTTTTGTTCTCTATTAAATCCCACTTGAGAAATTTTGAAACAATAAAAAACATTTCCTTAGCTTCTAGACTTTTCAAAAGAAATGGAAACCTTAAGAAGATGGCTGAAGTATAACATGTTGATTCACTTTGTCCTGCTGAGACATTGAAGGATCTATTGTTAAAACTTAATACTTTTTTCCCTTCCACCCTTGAGTAGCAAGTTTTTTTTTATTAGCTTTTATGGTTGTCGGTCTTTTAAATAGTTAATATAAATGTGACACAAACTACAGGAAATAGAAGCTTTTTATGAGACACTCAAGAAAATAAAAGGCATCCCTGTTCCATTTTCAGAATACAGTAAGACGGGTGGGACTCTAACCATTATCTAGAGATATAGTCAATTTATTTTCTGTTTACTTACTATGAAACTTAGAATGTCTCAAAACAATATGATGAATATTTATTAAGACTGGCATTTTCCACACTGGTTTCAAGTCCCTCTGCACTGCCAGAGAAAGTGCCAAGGCATAGGCCTCTATATAAATTTGGCATTTCGTCTGGCAGACCATGTGACAGACGTAACTTTACATCAGCCCTCTTGCTGGCATATATTTAAGCCATCTTCCACGCCAGAAACAAAAGTGCCATAAATAGATAGATAGAGTAACTGTCCTCTATGGTTTATCAATTATACTTAGTTTTCAATGGGTGCTTAAAATTCCTTACCATTTCACCCATTATATCTCATACCATACATAATAAACAAAAGCCTGTTTCCCTAGAGGAAGTGCCTTTTGTGTGAAGATACTTTGTGTGCAATGATTGCAATATGACATACATCTACAAATTAATGTGCCCAATCTAGAATAATAGCAGAAATGAAAGATCTGTATTGTTGCAATATTCTGCTGCGTGTGAAGGCATTCTTATAGCTTCATGCCATCGAGCAAGTTGCACATCCATTGACTGGTGGAGGTTCTACCTGATGGATTATACCCTATACTGTAAATAGGGAAAAAATTGTTATGGTGGGAGAACACTTTTAAGCTTAGATATCCAACACAAAGTCAACCATGATTTGCAGTAAAAACAAAAGTGACGTAGTTGCCATCATCATTTTGCCTTTGAGCTTTGTCCTTAGTTGTATATTTAGAGTTAAAACATTCCAAGCATTATATAAAATCTTCAACATTGAAATTGCAAGACCAAGAATAAGAAAAAAGTCATGGAATTATTGAAATCATAGGACTGATAAAATGTTAATGATAAGCAAATGATAAAACATATCAATTTATTCAGTATTGAGTATGAGCGCCAAAAGCAGAAATACCTTGGCATACTTTCAATTAGGTAATTAATGGTTGTGTGAAGAATGTTCTGCCGTTCTGAATGCACACAAATCATGAAGGTTCACTTCTGGCATGCCCTCGATAGGAGACAAGACCAGAGATGCTGCAGGCCACAGTAGCACATTAAGACCATATAGGCTGCTCACAGTAGCACAAGCAACATGTGGCTTGATGTTTTCCTGTGGAAAAACAGCTCCTGTGACACAAGGATACTTTGGAGAAATGGCCGCACCACTGGTTCCACATCCAAATTTAATGTAATGTCAAGCTGTTTGCGTACCTGAAATGAAAATTATAGAGGTATGGCTACTGTTCTTTATGCCAACCCACACCATAATCCTGGGAGTAGAAGTTCCCTTGTAATAGCCTCTCCATGGCGTTGCCCACATTATCTTCAGACTAATGTCTGGCTACCATTGCCTCAGAGACAAAAGTGGACCTCATCATTGAAGAGGATTGACTTCTGTTCCAGCCTTCATTTCTGTCATGCTGTGCACCATGATAACCTGTGAAATGAGTCAATAGTTCGAACACCTGTTGCTTGACATCTGTAATGTCATCATTGTAATGTGTTAAGCCTGTATTACACTGCCTGATTTTTTTTTAGCAGATAATTGCTAACAAGCATTAAAAAAAATTCCTGTTAGCATCTGGCAGTGTAATACTGCTGCTGATTGCCTGATGAACGCTCGATCATTGAGAAATCCAAATCTTTTTACATGTTAAAAAATTATCTTTTTCAGGCAGCATATTGTGGTGTCTAATAAAGATCTGCTGCTGGCAAACCACTATAAAACATGGGGACGAGTGATGCCATATTCCTCCCAATGCTGCAGAGGAGATCGATGCATGTAATAGCAGCGGTCTCCTCCGCTACTGAGTAGGCGATTTCTGGAACGGACACATCCCTCTATACAATCATCTGCCACATTGGGCTGTGTAATACAGCCTTTAGCCTAGTCCATTTTAAGAAGATTGTAATTGTAATCAGAGTAATAACCATACAATAGTAGCATAACAAACATAATGGTCACTGTGAACTGTCAGATAGAAAACCCTGGTGCTTTTTAGTCAATGAATCATAAGGTTTCATTTTCAAAAGAAAAAAAAAACACATTTGACATGACAGCAAATCTCATGCTTCTGGTCCTTATAAGAATACCTACAGGCTCTGACACATACTGTAAGTGTTCATTCGAATGTTTACTTGATGTTCATGTTCCAAGAGTGCAATCTGAATCATTTATGGAAACAAAGGACATATGGGTTACTATAATAATATTCTAGGGGATTGTTTTCTACACAGGTGTTTTTTGTCTTAGCACATGTTCTTGTTGAATGCTTAGTCATCTATGACCAGTCTCTCTTAAAATGTGAGAAGAAAACATAGGGGGTCATTTTCAAACAGATATATGCTACTTTTTGGTGTATATCTGTTGCAGATTACAATACAAAGGTTATTTATGCAACAATATACAACTTTTTCCCCTTTTTTGCTCCTAACGGCAGGTCTAAAAAGGGGGTGTGATGTGGGGGATAAAAAGTAGGGGCCATCTCATTTAACATTTTCAAGCCAGCTTTAGGTGTAGAAAATGGGCTAAATCTATGCCAGCAAGGGAGCTGGCGTAGATTTAGACAAGTGTAAAGTTTGGCTAAGTTATGTAGAGGCTAGCGCCTCTACATAACGTAGGTGTATGAACCACCAGTGCAGGATGGATAAAGAGCATCATCTAACTCGCTGGTCTTCATAAATGTCCCCTATAGTCTCTGTATATCCTATAAGAGTTGTAATTTGTCTCAACAGCTTTTAAAAGATTAGCTTTCTACATTATTGGCAAATTCTCCTCCACTATTTTGCAATGTCTGCTAGAAGGTGTTTGGATACATTTGCCAGTCAATGTTAAGTTAACTTTAATGGGGCGTTGTCTGCTCTATATTTAAATCATAGAATTTACTATTTTGCCTAAAATGTAGATAACATAATTGTAGACAGTCTAAAGAAGCATCAAATTTATCACAGTGGCTCAGGGTGAATGATAATGTTAATGCATGGCTAGACACTTTTGTCAACTTTACACCAACTGTTGGCTGACTGGCTAATTTCACTCAAGCATGTTCGGCCTAGAAAACACTCTCCGTGAGACAGCCACATTTCCCATACTCAACATTGCTCCACTGATCCGAACTGACATCATCATATGATATTGTGAGTTTGTATCAGATGAAAACTGTTTGATAAGGAAACTGCAACTCTCACCTGGAGCCTGTTTCCAGGACTGAACATACTTGTGTGAAATTAGCCTGACTTTGCACCAAAATTTGACACATTTACCCTAAACTCAAAGAGGAATCACGTTAGTGTTTTGCAGTCATTGCTAGAACACGGTCACTTTACAAATGTTAGAGAATCACTACTTTTTCAATGCTTTGAAATAATTAATACTAAGAGTATACATGACATGGGGCCAGACAGTGTTTCAATGGAACCTATGAAGAATACTGTCTCAGCTTAGATTTGCCCCATCTGCTTAACACTATATTTTATATGCTTAATGCTATATACTTCTCCTTTACATCTTATTGACCAGAGAGATACCATGAAGTTGCAACCACGTCATCTTTAGACACAACAGTATGTTGGATGCAGAGATATAGTGCAGCCAAGAGGCCTACTTATAACAAAGAATTTAAATCACTGCCCAAATTAGGGATCAAAGTCTGTTCATCAAGTGCAACTACATTCACTGATCATCTCTGGAGATAGATTTTCTATCATGCATGCAATTAAAGTGAGATTCTCAATATTGGCAACCAAGGAAGAGAGAAACAAGCCTGATTATTACCGCTGCTACATTTTCTATTGCTTTTATATGACCAACAAATTTAGATTATCTCTAACTTCAGGTCCTATTCCCCAGAAGTCTCACATTATTATATTTCTACTTCACAAATATATATGCTGTGACCAAACTTATGGACAGTCATTTAACCTTTTAGTATATTTCTGGAGTGCATTTTGAAAGGAAAATTGGAGAAGAACAAGAGCTAGTTCTTCCAGTCTTGAGATTGTTAGTTATATTGGCGTGAACTAGAACCAGAAAGTGAATTTCTTGCTGTGAGTCCTCTCTCCGATATGCACAGATTTGTCTTTTCTTACCTTTCTACTTTTTTTGACATGTCTCCTTTGTTATCTTTCCTCTTGTCTTGAGCTATTCAGAGATTAGTGGCCTGTTAGATGACCCTGTTTAAAGAAAAACACACTTTTGTGTTACTTGCAACACCTTACAGAGTAACACATACTTTTTGTTCAAAGTTGGTCAAAGATGAACTGAAAAATAAGGAAGGAGACCTGTTGATAAAGGAGGAAAGATAAGAAATAGAGATGAGTGAGCACTAAAATGCTTGGGTGCTCGTTATTCGAGACAAACTTTTCCCGATGCTCGGGTGCTCGTTTCGAGTAACGAACCCCATTGAAGTCAATGGGAGACTCAAGAATTTTTTGCAGGGGACCAAGGCTCTGCCTAGGGAAGGCTGGGTGAAAACCTGGAAACATCAGAAAATGATGGAAACACCACATAAATGGACAGGAAACAGCAGGGGTAGCATGCTTGGATGCCTCTGAGGCTGCCTAATCCCACCATTACCCCAAATTCTCTTGCAACAGCCTGGTGGTTACCCTCATGGCAATTGTGCTCACCCAGACCAAGAAAGGCGAGGCACATGCCCATCACATGTTAGGGAAGCACCCAACTAGGTGCAACGAAGGTCCATCACCCATGCTGGCACTGCTCTCCTATCCCCAGCCACACGATGCAGGCATAAGCCTGACACAGCATGGCGGTGACACCAACAAGTGACCAAGTTAGATGAGGTAGCAGGTGAGCCACCCAAAAATTTAGCCTGACGCAGCATGGTGGTGACAACAGAGTGACCGAGTTAGACTGAGGTAGCAGGAGGTGAAGCACGGATGGTAATTCGAAGAAGGAGGGGTTGGAGGAAGAGGCATAATAAGTCTGAGAAACCGTGACCGAGGTAGGCCCCGCAATCCTCCAAGTGGGCAGTACATGAGCGGCCCCAGGGTCAGACGGTAGTAGGTAGAGCACATAAAAAATTTAGCGTCGCCCTGTATGGCTATGACTACAGAGTGACCAAGCTACACAACAGTAGCAGGTAGAGCACAGGAAAAATTTAGTGTGGCCCTGTATGGCTGCGATGACACATTGACCGAGCTACACGATGGTAGCAGGTAGAGCACATTAAAAATTTAGCGTGGCCCTGTATGTGGACGTTGAGGGATTGTGCATGTAGGTGGGCTGAACTTTTTTTCTGCTTGCGCTCCAAAGTCTGCTGTAATGACAGCTGAACGTTTCGCAGGGACACATTGGTGGACAGTGTGGTGGATCATGGAGGCGAAGGGGTGGTTTTCCGGCGGGAGGCACTTGTGCCGGGGTCCTAGGCTGGGGGTTGACTCGCAGAGACAGCGAGTGACACAGGGGAAGGAGCAGTGGTGGGACCCGCATGAGGGGAACGGACACCCTTGGTTCCATAGTGTTTAGCACTCGTATACCTGCGCATGCTGGTGGTGGTTAGGCTGGTAGTGGTGGAACCCCCACTTAAAAATTTGGCATCAACTGGTATGGCTGTCAACATTGAGCTTGAACTAGTGGGGCATGTGTGGTATCGATTCTTCTCAGTTTAAAATCGTATACGTCCCCTATCTTGGGACCATATATTTCATGGATTTTTCGAACACGGAAAAGGAAAAAGAGCTTGCTCTGGCCAGGGGAGTGTCTTTTCTACTGCAGCTAAGGGGACATGTCCATGCTCTGCCTATCACAGGTCAGGAGCCAATTAAAAGAAGAACCAAAAAAAATCTGTTCTTCTTATCAGTTCAAAATCTAATACGTCCCCTATCCGGGTAAATTGTTTGGAGAGAGGGCCTATAGGTGGGGGGCAGGCTGGGGGGAAGGAGGTTGAGCTGGAAGTGCCAGAGGAGTGCCCCCTTGGCTTGCGTGTGTGGTGGTGACGTGCAGAATATATCAGAGACGTGCAGAATATATCAGAGAGCAAACTCAGCCCCTGCTGACTGTGGCTATTTTCACTGCAACCCAGACAAATGTCACACTCAGATTTTTCTAATGTAGCTGTATCAGTGAGAGCAAAAGACCGTATTTGATTACGTGACATACAGTATGGGTCACCTGGACAGAAAATACGGATTGTGGTTTGTGGTGACTGGACAGCTGAACTGTGACACACAGAATGGTTCCACACAACTGTATGAAATGGATTTGTATTACTGAGATTAAACAAAAAAAAACACAATTTTTTTTTGTGTTCTTTTTTTTTTTTACGTGACGTGCAGAATATATCAGAGAGCAAACTCAGCCCCTGCTGACTGTGGCTATTTTCACTGCAACCCAGAAAAATGTCGCACTCAGATTTTTCTAATGTAGCTGTATCAGTGAGAGCAAAAGACCGTATTTGATTACGTGACGTACAGTATGGGTCACCTGGACAGAAAATACGGATTGTGGTTTGTGGTGACTGGACAGCTGAACTGTGACACACAGAATGGTTCCAGAAAGCTGTATGAAATGGATTTGTATCACTGAGATTAAACAAAAAAAAACACAATTTTTTTTGTGTTCTTTTTTTTTTTTTACGTGACATGCAGAAAATATCAGAGAGCAAACTCAGCCCCTGCTGACTGTGGCTATTTTCACTGCAACCCAGAAAAATGTCGCACTCAGATTTTTCTAATGTAGCTGTATCAGTGAGAGCAAAAGACCGTATTTGATTACGTGACGTACAGTATGGGTCACCTGGACAGAAAATACGGATTGTGGTGACTGGACAGCTGAACTTTGACACACAGAATGTTCCACATAGCTGTATGAAATGGATTTGTATCACTGAGATTAAACAAAAAAAAACACAATTTTTTTTTGGTGTTCTTTTTTTTTTACGTGACATGCAGAATATATCAGAGAGCAAACTCAGCCCCTGCTGACTGTGGCTATTTTCACTGCAACCCAGAAAAATGTCGCACTTAGATTTTTTCTAATGTAGCTGTATCAGTGAGAGCAAAAGACCGTATTTGATTGCGTGACGTACAGTATGGGTCACCTGGACAGAAAATATGGATTGTGGTTTGTGGTGACTGAACAGCTGAACTGTGACACACAGAATGGTTCCACACTGCTGCAAATATGGCAGTAGCTGCACTACTAGTGCCAGCAAGCCCAGCCACAAGCAGATAAAAAAAGGGTCTTTTAGCCCTAACAAGGGCTGTTGGATTCTTTTAGAATCACTCCTGCCTAACACAAATCTACTAGAACACCCTAACACTCTCCCTGTATCACACTCCAGATCGGTCTCTAACGGCATCCAGGCAGCGACTGAGCCAAGCACCGCGGGCAGTCACTATTATATTCCAGGGTCACCTGATCAGGCCAGCCAACCCCTGCTATCGACATGTAAGGGCCCCACGTGATGCTGGGTGTACCGTAGAGTCTCCTGGCTTGTGATGGGCTCAGTTTATAGCTGCCAAAAATTCAAAAGGCGGGAGATGCCATTTCCTCGAGCATGGCGAGATGCTCGTCCGAGCATTGAGCACTTATGAGTACCCTAATGCTCGAACGAGCACGAAGCTCGGATGAGCATGCTCGCTCATCTCTAGTAAGAAAAGAAACATCTGTACAACCCTACTCTACACTGTGTAAAATATGTTTTTGTGTAAAGTATATTGATAAATTCAAGTTGAGAAAAACTGAACTATGATGAGAAGGGTCTACTTTATACAAGCTGACATTTCTTCACAGGGTATTCATGTCAGTAGGGTTGCATCTGTTACTGACCAGTCAGAGAAACATTCTACTTATCAACTCATATCATCCAATTAAAAATTGTGCTTGTTGAGTTTGATTATAAGTATATATGCCCTGATCCTTGCCGAATATATGACCATCTGTTCTTGGATGCTGGCAGGACAATATGTCTGTCTTTCTTCAACAAACAACATGAATCATAAGCGTAATGAGTAAAACACTTTTTGAATAAATGTCTTCAGCAGTCCATGTTGTGCTGTTCGCTGGCTGCATTATTAAAGCATGCAGTAACAAATTAAGATAATATTAAACAGGCAGTGATTACTTATAGTCTGTAGCATTACTTTTATGTCCCACGTAGTAAAATTTTGATAGTAGCAGTGTTTGTTATTGCACAATAAAGAAGGCCTATAGAACGGTTCTAGAATATAAAGTTAGGCAGTTTCGAACCTACAGAATACAAACACTGATAGAAACAAAGTCTAATATATATTTGTGTAAAATGTCTTGTACAGAAGAAGATGTACTACATGACAGATGTATTTTCCACTGTATCGTAGGCGTTGAGACATTGTGTAGGAAGAAAAGACATATGGAAAGAGGCACTGTAATTTGATAAAAAAAAATATGAGATTTAAATTGAATTTGTAAATCATGATTCATTCTTAATGCACTAATTTGGTCTTTATATTAGCTATGTGTTTAATCTCTGCAATATATACTTTTGATTGGTTTGACATCCAGCATATATTATACATCTGTACATTTTATCACATTTGTTTGCAACCTTCTATCTAGATTTTAAAATTAGGCAAATGATATAGGTGTTTATTACGTAATTTACATTTATGTGTTACGTTACGTGTTTATTACATTTATATAATCAGAGTATTCTGCTGCCAACATAAAAAGCTTGTTTGACTTCTTTGGTATTATGCAACCTTGTTGGGCCTAAATATTTAGATAGGAATGGATGACAAACATTTGGAGAAGAACATTCTTGAAAACATAACAGCAGGAATCACAGTCGACCAGGACAGTAGACAGATCTTTTTCAAGACTGCTAATGAACAGTTTTAGGAACAGTTTAAAGTTGGAGATAAGTGGATAAATTTTATTGATTCAGAATTGTCCAGGATTTATCAAATAAATTCGGATTCTTACAAAGCCAGAGAGGGGAAGAAGTCCTCTAGAAAAGACATACGATTAAATAAGTTTTCCTTCAAAAGGAAAATAAAAGCTGAATGTCCCTATATGACACTCTGCTGGAAAAGAGTCATACAAATCAGGTTTCCTTCTAAAATGGAAAGGAAATTGAATATCTCACACCAATAAACAGCTCTTTAGGGGTTTCTGGCAAAGTCATTCAAATTGGCTTTTTTCCAGAATGAAGACTATTTGATAGTGGCTCTCCAAAAGTAGAAAGAGTACCTCTCTAGAAGTACCTCCCCTCAGAGGCCAAATACCTCTCCATTAGTTTCTCGGGTGTGATAAATGGTAATAACCCAGAAATCATTTGCTGGTTTGATACAATTTGCTTTTTAGTTTGTAAGGAAGATTGATTTCCACATCTCTTTTCCAGAAGAGCATTATGCATTGGTATCTGTAGCTCTGATTTGTGTAGAATCGATTAAGGTCCACTCCAAATCATTTTTTTTTTTTTAAATTGGCAAATTGTACCTACAGCAAGTTTCAAGCATTTCACTAATCTGTATTTCATTTTTTTTAACAGTCGTATTTTCGGATGAAATCTTCATTTCTACAGATGGAAACACCTTAGACCAGATTTATTATTACTGTTTTAAATGTATATATCTTATAACTAGACAGAGCAAGTAACACAGTGGCTCATACTGTACAATAAATACATTTATTGCATCAAAATATTGGCACAATGTGGTACATTTTAATTCTAGTAGGGCATAAAAAAGTATCTAGAAACATAATGATTCTGACATAAGACTTCTGCATTTTTTAAGTAATTTAAGGGAGAATTCTGGCACATTAAGCTTAGGAAATCTTCCCAATTGTCTTGGAGAAAAAAATCTTAAATTAGTATTCAAGTGAGTTCATAAACAGTATAAAATTATTCTGTTGATGATCTAAATCTGCACTGAAATCCACTACATTTTTGGAAGCGCTCTAATCTGAGCATTTTAAGCATTTTAAAACACACTGTTTGTTAACACCACGAACCTCCCATTTATTCATAGTTATATATGTCTGTGTCATTGACATTATTTGCTCTTGCTGTCATTCATTCAAGAGCTTAAGGAGGGGGAGAGCAACATCTTAAAAAAATAGCAAAAAGATATGAGGAGACCTCAGAGTGTCAAATACCAATTTTCAGGCCAACTGGAGCAAGTTTGAACTGTGTATAACTGATTTGGGCACAAATTGAATATTTTGAAAAATTAGACAAATCAGACACTACACAATTTTCAAGAATTTTGCTAATCTCTATACTCATCATATCATACCCACTGAATATTTTCTGACACAAATATATAAATATTCAACAGTTGACAGTAACTGATCACCACAATGAAAATAACTATTAAACATAATTTAAGACAACTATTTAGCTAATATTTGAAAGAGAACTGTTAAAACGTATTGTACAATATCCATCACTGGTTAAAAGACTTCAAACTCCAGACATTTATATATAAAATAGAATTCTGCCACTAGGGAATAGAAGAACACATCCTTGTAAATGTACAATGTACAGATAAAAGCTGCCAGTTTGATAAATGGAATAACAGATCTTAAAATGTGAGGAATGGTAATGTATTGCTTTTGTATATTTTCTTCCCCATAGACAAGCTGTACAGTCAAAGTTTCACACAGATAAAAAACTTTAAAGGTTTTATTTCTGCATTGCCATATCTAAGACCCATAATTTTTTTTTTCTGTCAACGTAGCTTTTCGAGGACTTGCTTTTTGTAGGACAGGCTATAATTTTTATTGGCACCATTTTGGAGTACATATGACCTTATGATTAGAGATAAGCGAATCTATTCGCCGCTTCGTAGATTCGATACGAATCTTGGAAATTTTTCCGCTGCAAATCGAATCTGGATTTTTTGAGATTCGCTTCGTTAGATTCGAAAATGTTCTTAAAGCTTTCTACGCATTCGCTACGTACTTGTCCGATAAATTGTACGCTAATGTTACGTATAAGTTACTTTATACGCTGATGCATACAAATTCAGTTAATTAGCGAACTTTTACTGTTCGTTATTCATGCGGCATAAATCCCAGGAAGAAAACGGTCACCTCAGTAAGCCAGTGACGCATCAGATGTGCTGAGAGGAGCAGAAGCACTGTCTGTGACGTTCTGAGAGACAGAGAACTGTTTTGTTAAAATTGGGGTGTAATTGTTCTGGGAATCCATATTACACATATCAGGGATACTGCAGGGCCAGTGCAGGGCAAGTGCAGGGCTAGTAATTAATCAGGCAGGGAGAGAGACAGGGAGAGAGACAAAGACCAGCTGAAGGGCCACAGTCAAGTGAAAAATATCTGGCATGGAAAAGCAAAAGGGTTCCAGCCAGACCTCGAGCTCCAAAAAAAAGGAGAAGGTGGCATAGGGCAGCAGTGCCTGTAGCCAGAGCTTCTATTTGTAGAATTCGCAATAGTTGGCCACTGTTCCACCAGGCTAACCTACCAAGGCGCAAAATTGTAGTGGAGGAGAAAGTGGATGAGGTAGTGGAGTGGATGGCACACTCATCTCAATCACAGCCTGATGATCTGCTGTCATCTGCTGATACAGTATTATGTAGCCAGGGGTCAGACGCTTTCCTCCTGCTCCACCATTCCGCTCCAGCAAAGCCCGTCATTTTCGTACCAATTTGTACGCTCATGCATACGTGTTCATATAAGTTGCGCACCTTTAACAACTGTACGTTCGTTTTTAGTGCACGAATGTTCGCAAAACACCATATAATAACGTATGATTTGTACGCAGCTTCAACTAATAGATTTGTATGAGGTACGAATCTTTTGAAAAGTTCAACGAATATTCGGCGAAGCGAATTTTGGATGATTCACTCATCTGTACTTATGATTGCTTTTTAGACCATTTTTTGGGAGGTGAGGTGACAAACACAAAAATTTTGGCATTGTTTTGTATGGGTTTTTTATTTATATCACAGTTGGAAACTGGATGATAAAAAAGTCCGATTCCGATGTAGATTGTTATTCTTATTGCTATCCATCAAAAACTAAATGGAACTAAACTTGCGTACAAAACCATCAGTTTTTTCCTGAACAGACCCTAGGAGGATCCGTAACGCACTTGTGAAAGAGGCCTAATTCTACCATATTGATCCAGTGGAAGGCAACATTTCTGAGGCAGATTTTAGTTAAGGGAAAAAATTGTTTTTCTAATTCCAGACGGAATAGTAGACAGAATAAATCTTTTAATTATCCAGAAAATTAGTACCCATAACCTGCAATATTTTTACTTTCAAGAATGCAACAGGAGCCTCCATTGTAGTCTTTGCTAAGAACGGCAGACAAATTAATGCTGCATACTGTAATAATTTGTCCAGTAAAATGTCAGGCAAGATGACAAAACCGCTATGAGCCCAATTATAGTCATACTCAGATGTTCATATCCTTAATTCAAGGGATCCAGCATTTTCTGCAGTGGAGCAGAACAATGGAATGACAGGGTCGATATGAATGAAGCCTCATGAGGATATATATTTGAAAAAAGTATATATAAGTATATATAGAGTGACACTCTAAAAATAACTAGCCACATCACTTGCCAAATTTTCAAGCTTTAAGTAGATAGGGAGGTTTGGTTGGAAGGGCTATTGTATGATGTGGTGTGTTTTTTCTTGACAGTCACTTCAGTCTTGAATATTTTAAATCATTTTTCCATTTTCTATTTATATGTATATATTATAGGTCAACTATGGAAAAGTATTTACCATTTGTGGGGGAAAAAAATCCCCAAAACACATTATAACTGCAAGAGTTCAAATTATACTCTTCTGTGCATGATGAAATGGATGCAAATGTTTTGAAAAAAATATTAATATTTGCTCTGTTTTCTTTATACTGTATGTTTCTTTAGTCTTGCTTGTTTGCTACTTTTGCTTAGCTACAGTTTTTTTTCATGTACGGTTCTATAATATATATCATCTCACTATTGACAATTGTCTTAAGTAATTATATCACTGATTGTTTATCTATGCAGCTGATCAATACACTGTGATATCATATAAGTAAATTAGTTTCCCATTTTCCACAACTACCATTATATGTGGTTAATATGCTCATAAAATCTTGTTTTGTTGAAACATATTGATTGTGAATATATCTAAATAGTACATTAAACTAATGATTTTGCACAATTGCATATTTAATCAATGTAAAATTCAGTAATGCAGAACGGTCGGGTCATGTTTTATCTTACCCTGTAGCTTCTCAAGCTACTGTACTTTAGCGTTTATGATTGTGAATCTAGAATCCTCTGATATTTGTTTGAAAATTAATATGCACTCACCGGCCACTTTATTAGGTACACCATGCTAGTAACGGGTTGGACCCCCTTTTGCCTTCAGAACTGCCTCAATTCTTCGTGGCATAGATTCAACAAGGTGCTGGAAGCATTCCTCAGAGATTTTGGTCCATATTGACATGATGGCATCACACAGTTGCCGCAGATTTGTCGGCTGCACATCCATGATGCGAATCTCCCGTTCCACCACATCCCAAAGATGCTCTATTGGATTGAGATCTGGTGACTGTGGAGGCCATTTGAGTACAGTGAACTCATTGTCATGTTCAAGAAACCAGTCTGAGATGATTCCAGCTTTATGACATGGCCCATTATCCTGCTGAAAGTAGCCATCAGATGTTGGGTACATTGTGGTCATAAAGGGATGGACATGGTCAGCAACAATACTCAGGTAGGCTGTGGCGTTGCAACGATGCTCAATTGGTACCAAGGGGCCCAAAGAGTGCCAAGAAAATATTCCCCACACCATGACACCACCACCACCAGCTTGAACCGTTGATACAAGGCAGGATGGATCCATGCTTTCATGTTGTTGACGCCAAATTCTGACCCTACCATCCGAATGTTGCAGCAGAAATCGAGACTCATCAGACCAGGCAACGTTTTTCCAATCTTCTACTGTCCAATTTCGATGAGCTTGTGCAAATTGTAGCCTCAGTTTCCTGTTCTTAGCTGAAAGGAGTGGCACCCGGTGTGGTCTTCTGCTGCTGTAGCCCATCTGCCTCAAAGTTCGACGTACTGTGCGTTCAGAGATGCTCTTCTGCCTACCTTGGTTGTAACGGGTGGCAATTTGAGTCACTGTTGCCTTTCTATCAGCTCGAACCAGTCTGCCCATTCTCCTCTGACCTCTGGCATCAACAAGGCATTTCCACCCACAGAACTGCCGCTCACTGGATGTTTTTTCTTTTTCGGACCATTCTCTGTAAACCCTAGAGATGGTTGTGCGTGAAAATCCCAGTAGATCAGCAGTTTCTGAAATACTCAGACCAGCCCTTCTGGCACCAACAACCATGCCACGTTCAAAGGCACTCAAATCACCTTTCTTCCCCATACTGATGCTCGGTTTGAACTGCAGGAGATTGTCTTGACCATGTCTACATGCCTAAATGCACTGAGTTGCCGCCATGTGATTGGCTGATTAGAAATTAAGTGTTAACGAGCAGTTGGACAGGTGCACCTAATAAAGTGGCCGGTGAGTGTAGATATGGCTACCGCTGACAAAATGTGCATCATATATCATACTAGCTGAAGGACCCGGCTTTCCCCGGGTATATGTAATCTATTTCATTTATTGTTTGTGTCGTTAAAAGATATCAAGAGTGACCTCTACAGTGCCCGCCCCTTAACAGAAGCATCCACAGCGCCCTCCCCTTTAACTGTGACCTCCACAGCAGCTAGGGTGGCCACTGTCTCCACTCCAGAAAGCGGACCTCACTGGCCATTCCCCTAAATGTGAAGCAGCGCCCCCAGTCCCCATGAAGCCACACCACTAAAAATGAGGCCACGCCCCATGGCTCCATGAAGACCCGGAGGAGAAGCTGTCTGAGCGTGAGCTACTGAAAGGGTGGATATCCCTGCGTCCGTCCAAGCACTGCGCCGGATGGAGAACAGGGAGCCAGAAAACTAGACTGTCCAGCCTAAAACAGGATGTCTGGCCACCCTAACATAAGCCTGCCCCTAGGGTGGTCAAAGGTCCGGTTTTAGGCTGGACAGTCTGGCTTTCAGACTCCCTGTCCACCGTCCGACACAGGGATGTCCACCCTTTCAGTAGCTCACGCTCAGACAGCTTCTCCTCCGTGTCTTCACGGAACCAGGGGGCGTGGCCTTGTGTTTAGGGGTGTGGCTTCTTGGGGACTGGTGGTACGGCTTCACGTTGGGGGGAGGCTGGACAGTCTGGCTTTCAGACTCACTGTCCTCTAATGCGCAGGGCCTGGATGGATACAGGGATATCCTTTTGAACAGGTCACGCTCAGACAGCAGCACTGTGCAGTCTAAGCATGAGCTGCAGGGAGAAATTCACCCTCCCTCCCTCCCCTGCAGCTGACAGAAGTTGATTTTTACCTTCATTTTTGCAATCCCTGTCGGCTGCAGAGTGAGAGGGGGCATGGCCTGGTTGGGTCGGGGGCATGACTTAGTGTGACTTGGAGGTGGGGCTTTTAAGTTCTTCTTTTGAAGGTGGCCTGAATTACAGGTTGATGCCATAGTAATTTAGGAGGAAACACAGTGGGTAGCAGTAGAAGAAAACATCTTTTATTACTACTGAACGGTAAATATGGGAAATTTACATTATATGAGGTAATGATTGATGATAAGTTAGTCTAAAACATAAAGTATATTTATGGTAACCACAATACTCCTTTAACAGTGTCATCCACAGCCCTCTTCCCCTTTAAAGCAGACCTATAGCAGTGAACTGGCTGTGTTATTATGGAAACCTGTTGTGTGTGGAGACTAACTGCCTGTGGGCTTCTATTGGCTGATCAGGGTCACGTGACCAGGCTTCTATTGGCTAATGCATTTTTTTTGGAATATCTAAGGAACGGTACGTCCTGGAGAGCTGAGACCAGTTCTAAAACCTTCCCGGACACCTGTTGTACCTGTGTGCCAAATTTCGTGATTGTAGCTACAACTGTGCAGATTCCTTTAGCAGACATACTCACACACATACACTCAGCTTTATATATTAGATCACATTTTCCTAGGCACAATGAGTTAATATAAGACAAAACCATGTGTTAGGTACGTTAGTTAAATAAAGTGTTTCATCATAGAATAAAAAAAGTAAAGAAAATAAGTCCAAATGTCTTCTATTTAAGTGTCTGTTCATTCCTCACTGAATTATATCGATCTTTGTGTGCAGCTGATGTTGGTAACAATGACAACCATTTCATAAAGCATTGATTGGGATTGTTGTATATGGTCTAATAGAAATTGTTAAATTAACATTCATGCCTTCTCTTACTTCTTCTAATGTGCCAGTACTTACTATAGTTTATGTATTTTGTTCAAGAGACTAAGTAAAAAGTGTCATAAACCTCACCCAGATTGGACAGTGTTTGAAACCATCCTACAGTGCATGTAATTGTGTTGGAAGTCATAAGAAATAAAGAATTAAGATGACATTCTGTAATGAAAATTATTATTACATGGTTGTCTCGTTGATAAAATCAACATTTTTGTTACGATAATTTAAGTTAATACAGTTTTTACTTTACAACTTATAAATTTGTTCCTGACAATTGCCCTGTGTGCTAACAATCACCCAATGAATGAGCAAATGCAAAGCATTGTAGATGAGGAAACCAAAATCATTGTTTCTGGGCACCAGATCATCAGCGATGTGCTGCCCAAAAACTATTAATCACAGCAGCAATTACTCATCTCCATACAGAGGAAATGATTGCTGCATTGTGAGTGCAGCTCTCAAATCCACTGATGATCAGGCAATTATCAGGAAAGAACAGGGTTTGTTCCTGATAATTGCCTGTTTAGTCGGCCCATGTCAACGGGTTTTTAGCCTGAGCCAAGAAAAGCTATAAAGAGCAACTAATCTTTATGGCCACTACATGAATGTGGATTACCCTGACAGCTAGTTGTTTTCAATAGAAAACTGTGTAATGCTTCATTTTCTCTGTGGTGGCATTGTAGTGGAATTGAACATTTGTTTCGCCAGGTTTCCCCCATGCATTTGGGTATAGATGGAAGTCACAGCGATTAGATTATTCTTAAGAATTCTTCTGTCAGAAAGGTATTGTCCAAAGCAGGCAGTTACTTTAATAAAATATGTTGACCACCAGTAAGCAGAGTTGTAACCATAGCTGTGGTTTAGTTGGTCTCCCAGGAAAGGTATTTAATACCAACTCTTAAAGAAGCACTGCTACAAAATAAAAAAAAAAAATATATATATATATATATATATATATATATATATATATATATATATATATATTCTAGTCAGTTAAAAAGGTACATGATGTAAATTGTTATGTAATCTTCTTACCAATGGTTGTAGTTATCCACTTTGTTGTGGTCCTCATCTGTGTCATGTGCAAGAAGTCGGAGATCAAGGCACTCATAGGGATGAATGGAGAAACTGACTTCTTATCCACACATTGTGTCAGTTGGAGTGTCAGTCAGATGCCACAGCTGTGGACCAGAAGGTAGTGGATGGTTCACAATTACAGTCACTTATAAGAATATTACGCTCACTGAAATTAACATCATGAACCTTTCTAACAGGCCAGAGAATAAACATTTTATAGGAGTGCTTCTTTAAGTCTTTGGAGTATAAATCACATCCTTGTATACAACCTGTAAAACACAAGATATCACGATGCATTATACAGCAGAAACAAAATATGACTATGACTCGTATTACTAATCCCAGTCATACTTGCTTCGAGGTATTAGAATTTAGCGCATCTTCCATTACATATTATCTAATATGAAAGACACATTGCACGCTAGCATTTATTTTTAGAATGTAACCTTACTTATACCCGCCTGAGGCTCACAATACCTACCAGCAAGGTTTTTATGGTAATTGACATAGTTGATAAAGAATTTCTCAACAGTAACATTAAATATGACTAGACAACCTAAGAAAATGCAAGGTGTTCTTGAAGAAATTATCTAGTGAACGAATTAAGCCATAATTTATGAACTAGAACAAACACAGAAATGCAAGGCTTTTTTATGAAAATGAACTCATGTTTCAATGTAAATAGTATATAATTGGGGATTTCAATATCAGTACAATAGCATGCATCACAAGAGGCTGGAATTTGTTGTGAAATTGGAGGCAGAATAACAAGAAAATACATTTGTCAAGCTGCTGACACACTTCTTAATAAAATATCATCTATCATTAACTCTTTTTTTTACATAAGTGAATATGAATCCTGTAATATATTGTATTATAGAAGAGTGTCATCACGTACAGTTTCAAGTACCCTCTAGTTTCTTTTCCCTGCTGGCAGGACCTCTGTAAATGGTTATTATGTTCTTGAGTAAAAAATGTCTGGTGTAAAATAGCAAATACCAGATCGGAAGGAGGGAGAGGAGGGGGATACAGCTGCAGCCTCAGTGTTTCAATGAAACTGCAGAAAAGGGAGTGGGTTCAGACAGCAGCATTTAAGAAACATATGATAGATCAGATCATACATCACTCCAGGAAAAGCTTCCTACTCAAGGAGAAAGAAAATGTGATAGCAGGTATTCTTTAAAATAGTTGCATAACTAATGATCAGCACTTATTTGAATAAATTAATTTACCTTGATTCCAGACCTTCATCCATATCGTCTTATATTCCTTAGTTTACTGAGCTTACTATTCCTAAGGGATCATTTCAGGCTACAGATCTAAAATGTATATCATATTCTGATATTCAGAGATGATAAGCCATAATTCATTGATAATTGAACAATAATTTCTGTTAGATGGAAATATCCATAACATGACAACACTTTCAAAAAATGTAGGACCTCCAGAAAACAAAATATTGGTCTATTATTTGCATAGAAAGTGTCTCCTTTGAGAAGAAGCTCATGTAAATTGCATTTAATCTGTATGGTCTTTTTATGCATTATATATGGAAATATTTTGATCAATGTAGTATATGAAACAGATCACAGTACCATTGCATGAACTATTATCCAGCTCTGACTCTTGTACCTGTTATAATATCCAGCTATGCCCCCAAATATAAGCTATAAAGTTGGAGGGTTTACTTTTGTATTTAAGGTGTCTTTTTTGGCATGCATTCTCTAAAATTATCACATTATTTTAGCTTGAGCAGCAGATGATGAGTGGCTATGCTCTCTGGCATGTACAAGTCACTATGTTTTATATTAACGTTTGTACTGTACCCTTAATTTCAATGTTTTTGCATTGTTCATATCAATGACAATGCACCCTATTTTATAGTTTTTGGCCAAGGTGACAATTCTCCTGGATAGAACTTAAAGGGAACCTGTCATCACCAAAACACCCCCTGAACTAGAGTAAGAGGTATATAGTGTAAGTGATGCTGAATCCGAATATGTAAGTTTTATCTTCATACTCACTTCCATTCTGACGCTGTGCACCCACAAACCAGCAGTAAAATGCACTCACTGGACTCTTCTTTGAGTCCTCTCCATTATGTGAGTGAGCACTGGAGTCCAGTGAGTGCATTTTACTGCTGGTTTGTGGTAGCACAGCGTCGGAATGGAAGGGAGTATGAAGATAAAACTTACATATGCGGATTCAGCACCACTTACACTATACACCGCTTACTCTAGTTCAGGGGGTGTTTCGGAGATGACAGGTTCCCTTTAATGTATAATGGCGAATAATGGTGACGCCATGGCCTTTGCTGGTTAGCAACAGGGATCTGTGGCTCCTGGCACAATTCCACAATTCCACGTTTTTCTACTGAGGACTATAAAGTGCAACACACTTCTGTTACAAGTCCATCTCTTACTCTTAGACAGAAAACTATTAGGACTGCCACTTACAAGTTAGTAATACGAAAAAGTAAAATAAATTATGCTAATCAAATTTTAATATGACTAAGCATTTTTTAATATTAAACTTTTTTTTTACCTTTACTGCATTAGCATTTATGTTTTACTATTTCAAAATATAATTTTACTTGTTTCTTCAGAAATGATGGGGAGATTCATCATAGCTTTTATGCTACTTTTCAGGTATAAAAAATTGCATAATATAGTCTAACTGGAACGTTTAAAAATGAACTTTATTGCACAACTTAAAAAAATTAATAGAAGACCTGATGGATCAGGTATGTTAGGCTTGAGTGAAGTGAGGGGAAAGGATGTGGAATATACACTGCCTAAATAGGATGGAGGACACCATATGGCAGTACTACAATAGTCCAGCGTCTAATCTCAACCTACCACTCACAAAAAAAATCTAAAGACTACACTAGAGGTCCACACAATGATGTCAAATGTAATAACACCTTTCATTACCCAGATATCATGTATACTCTTCGGGCACAGACTAATGTGCATTACTAGGTTAGTGAAAACACGAGTGTAGCCTATTTTAGGGGGATAGTTCAGATGGTGTGCAGTATCCTGGATACTCAGAATGGCATGGAGTCATATCCATCAACTTGGCCAGTTCTGCCAGCAGTCTCCATAGGAATATAAATGCCACCTCTATTAGTGATGCTCTCCTCCCTACAAGCCGTACCGACGGCTCAGCACTATAATATAAGTGCCTATCACCATTTTGTCATATCATCCCCCTGCATGACTGCTCTACGCGTTTTGCCTAATTTCAGGCTCATCAGGAGTGACAGCACATGCCATGTTTATGCCATACTTTATGACTTTTTGTACTTCTCACTTTGTAGCCTTCTGCAGTTCACTGAATTTACTATAATTTATGCCAGTCACTAAAGTAAATTATCCTGTCGGTTCATTCTGAAGCATGGAGGGTCAAAGATATGGGTAATTTATTAAGAAGTGCCTCTTAATAAATTAGGTGTGTCTCACTCCAGCACACAGGAGATTGGTAGAGAAAACACCAGCCTTGATAAATTTTCCCTATATGTACAGTGTGCAAATATTCATAATAATTAAATAAATAAATAAGTAAATATTGTACTTGAATAAGTGCCACTTATTTGAAATTATATTAAGAGCTCTTGATATAAATACTGCAAATAATTTTTCAGTGAACATCATTTACATAATGAGTTCTGTAAACCACTAGGAATATTTTTATAGGTTTAGCATTGACATGAGTGTACAGGTTTTCTCAGATTAATACTGGGCGGTCAATGAGGTCAAGGCAGAAAACATAGGGTCAATTATACAAATAGGCATGGCGATAGTTAGAGGTGAGTGAATCTATTCGCCGCTTCATAGATTCGTATTGAATTTTACAAATTTTCTCCTCCGAAGCGAATCCGGATTTTTTTTGGATTCACTTCGTATTATTTGTACATTTTTGCAAAATTTTGAACGCTAACGATATGTATGATATGTACGGAATGTACGAAACGTACACATTCTTCGTGAGGCGGGGAAGAGACAATACACCCCCGCAAGAGCAGGAATGTGAAGATATGCCCCCCTCAAAACTGGAAAAAACCAGCCCGGCCCACCGGGATATAACTATTTGAACGTATAGGGAGTGAAGACTCCCTCAGTACTCCACCCTCCTCTGAACCAGTTTAGACCAGCGCTGAATACTGATCAAGTAGCAAGCATGGCTAAAGAGCTGTGTCCCAACTGGAACCTGATGGTCTATGGGATGAGTTCCCTGAACCACCGCCTGCTCCAGACATCAGGGTGTCACACTCTGAAATCAAGAGAACCCCAGCTTCAGTGCCCTTGTTTTCCTTAACGTTTGCTGAGCTTGCTGCGCATCGTGAGGCAATTCGTCATGAGGTGGCTCGTCGTGAGGTGGCTGGTGCGGATTCTGTGGCTGGTGTGGCAGAGGCAGCTGGAGTGTGCACTTCACCGCCCAGGAGGAGATCAACAACACCTTCCATAAGGCAGAACCCGATTGTGCCAGCATCGGTGACGGCCCACACGCAGACCCTCTGGGACTACAAAAATGCCGTGGAGGACTGGGTGATCCAGGTACTGGACCACCCTAGGCCAGGAGATCCTACATTGAAACGCCGAAAGGGAACTGTCCTGTGGTTTTTGGTCGAGCGAGGGTCTGGCTTCCTGGCAGACGATGAGGATGGAAAGGAGTACTTTGTGGGCTGTAGGTCGATGAAACAGCCATACCTGCCACAACCTCATCACAGCCTGTACGTGGGGGATCAGGTGAAGTACACCCCCATGGCGTCCCTGAAAGGACCCTTTGCTACCGGGGTTACCCTAATTTCTGAGCCCCTGGTTTCTACATCGGAACCAGAAGTGTGGCCGAATGAACCACCAGGTCCAGGACGCTTGCGCTACCTTCAGGAGTCCCCAGATAGTGTTCTCCGGTTCAGGGAAAAGCCACAGCCACAGCCGGAGCCTCTGATCCCTGGACTGCCAGCACCACCACCACAGTCCTTTGAGCTGGGTCAGCTGACCACGTCATAATTTACGTTCCAATCCAAGGTGATCCACCAATACCAGCTGCTGTGGAAGATGAAGTCAGCAGAAGCCAGGGAAGCTGGGGCTTCTTCCCTGGATGCAACCTTGCCAGAACCGCTGCAGCCGGAAGTCCTCACCCCCGCTGTCCTGGCAGGAGGATCCGGAAAAGCGCAAGTGGCTGCAGCGCTCACCAGCATGACCACCACCCTGACCCAGTCCAGTCCGACTTCTGGAAGAAGACTTCAGGTCCCTCATCTAAGGGACCCAACTACTGGCTGTCTCAAGGACACTTCAAGAGGACCTATGGGAGTCGAAGCAAATTTTTGTGACTCGCTCATTTCTAGTGATAGTAAATGCTGCAGGCACAAAATTTAGCAGTACTTGTTATTTGCCCTCTGCTAACATGTGGAAACATCAGCATTTCACATATTTTACTTGCTCCCTATATGGTTACAATATAAAAAATAGATAACTACTAGTCACAGACTTAAGCAGAGAACTTTTACATGTTATCCCGTTTAAGATAGCATGCTTTTATTTTACCAGCACTTGTGATGCCCGATACTATATATTTTATAATATACTATACTATATACGTAAGTAGGTTTGACAGTATTAAAGTTTATCAGTATTTTGGTGTGTCGCCATCATTAATAGTCTGTAATGGGTCTAAGAAAGAATACACATATCACTGTAATCTCTAATCAATGGAGAACTTTACACATATCACACTATTAAAAACACCAGCTCAAACTTAGCTTTTACTTTAATTCATGAAAAAATCCGCCATCTCCCCACACTGCTTCTAATAGTACAGATTACATATGCCAGCAATTCTCCATGAATGCTCAATATCCAGGTGTACTCATTCTTTATTCTGAAGATGCTTTTGAATTCCCAGATGTTCTTTATCTTTATAACTCAATGACAGTTCTGTTAGAACACAATACCCAGGGACCATCAATAAACCTATTCTGTATTTCCTGTTATTCACTACATAGCCAGGTAGAGGTGTCACCCTGAAGAGGGCACCCTCACCTTCTAGAGACTATTCTTGCTTAGAGCTAAATGTTCCGTGAATGGGTTCCCAAAAATAATTCTCTGGATTACCTGAAGACTTTCAAAAATATAGGTGCTGCTGTATTCCCAGATAACCACTGAGATATGCAAGTAAATGGAATTCTATACTCCAAGTCTAGTAATGAATTAGGTTTTGTTAAAATGGCAGCAGCACGTATTAAAAAGTGAAAGTAAGAGACCTGGGAATGCGAGGTTGCCCATAATGCCATGCAGCCAGCCAATCTGCAATAGCCTTCCCCTGTGTTGTCACAGCCCTATAAAAGCCTCATCCTGAGTGGTCTCCACCATTGTCCTGTGAGATGAGCATAGGGAGAGATGTGACAAATGCTCATGTGCTAGGGACAGGGTTGCTGCAATAATACAGCAGCCATGTTTGATCTATCCTCCATGTTCTGCCATCTTGTCTTAACCCTTACAGTTTTAAAAGCAAAATACCACTAGGTTCATAGTAGGGAAGGATCCTGGACCTTATAGAGGGATCCACATGGGATTCTTGTCATCCCTTTTGTGGATCTCTCAATTTTATTGCTTTTGAGAAAGGTTTTCCTGCCTCATTGCTGTGTACCATCTATAATACCATCTCACAGGAGGATAGGGGCTGCTGCACAAATGCTCCGGCTATCTCGATCCCTGACGAGGGGAGTCAGAGCATACTAGGATTACCACGGCATCTGAAGGGTTAAAAGTCTGCAACCAGCATTACTGCTGCTTGCAGACATTAGTGCGGGGTGTCTCTTTACAACAGCAGACACTCATGGGCGCCATTTTTAAATGCTTGGCTGCCAATGTAAATTTACTGTTGGTGGTCTGGAAAGCCTTCACACTGAGATTGGCCTATCAAGTGGGAAGAATATGATTAGGCACAGTGACCTGGGCAAACTGGTTCTTAGGGTTTCATTCGTAACATAACTAATTTCTTGGTGAACTTCGGCAAAGCTGCCAAATCAATTATTCCAAAACTTCACTCATCTCTACCTACAACCTACTTATATAATATTGATTTATTGGCTTCATGCTTTATCTGTAATACATATTATGTGGGAATAGTGTATATGAATTTTTCATATGAATTGAAGGGAAAGTTAAGTGTTAGCTGATGTTTTTGATACTGTGGTATGTGTGCTTCTAGGAGAGAACACGTCATAAAGTTATGTTCTTTGTTGCGATGGAGGCTCTGTCAAATTTGACAAGAAGAATAGCCTTTTATACATTGCTATTCTTACTGTTGAAAAGAAGAGCTTAATCAAAGAACCCAATGGACCCCATTAAAAGTACAATATAAACAGAAGCCATGATACATATTTAAACAGAATCTATTCAAAGGAGTAAGCCACAATTTTATACACCTTTTTAGATATTGCCTTACCTATTGCTCCATAAAACTTAAAGCTTCAGTACCGCTATATGTATAAGAGCTTTTAAAAATAATTCCATCTGAATATACTATATTTTGTTTAGAAAATTTGGAGAGAATATAGATTTTCTTTACCCTGTTCATGCTGATGTATGTCCTTGTCACATTTACAATACCTCTTCCAGGAGCAAGTAAAGAGCCACAGGCAATATCTTAACACTTCTCCTACACAATGTTGATATGTAATGTAAGGAGAAAAGGACAATAAAAGTTAAAAAAAACAAACAAATAAAAAAAACAAACAAACAAAAAACAAACAAACTACACTATACTAAATTATGTTTCAACTTGTTTTTCAAGTATTTCTTAATGTTGGACACATTATGATTTTTATTCAGTAGAGGGAGTAATAGATTAAAATAACCATTAAGACACTACTATTGAATCTCCAAAGGTTAATTTTTTGTTTGCAAATAGTATTTTTTGCCAAATTTTAAATTAAAGGTTTAATATATGCATGTTTCTTGTTAGCTCAAATCCTTTATTTTAACCTTATCTGAATTATTGATCCAGAGGAATTAATGTTTTTCAATATTTATGGCATCGTAGTATTTGCAATATAAAAAACAAAAACACAAATACATAAATATGTGTAAAATGCATAGCATTTAAAAAAAAACATATGACAAGAAGAAATGTTCCACAAACATTTGAGCTGCAGACTCAGCCAGTATTCCTCAGTTTGAAGAAAAAAGTTAAATGAAGTATAAGCTGCTCATCTGCATAGAAAAGTGTTTCACTCCAGCATTCATCTTATTGAGAGATGCAGGAAAGTCAGTGAAGAGGCAGCTGTGTTTATCTCATCTACGCACATGGTGGAGGCTCTGAACTCCATACAAGGCAGACAGTTGAGCTCTCATCATCCTTGATATGTCCAGCTGTGCCGAGGAAGTCTATAATAATTCACAAATTTGAACTACAATACCATACACAAAGTCTTTCCGGTGCTTTTGACACTTCACCATCATTAATTGTATGTCTTTTCAAGTCATACTGAAAACAATTCCCAAGGATAAAATTGAAATGATTTTATGCATTTTATAGAAGCAAAATGTTTCTGAAATTATACCACTCTTTATTTCCTTGGCAACCAATCAAATCATCAAGTACAAGTTACACTGTGTACTTATAAAATATAATCAGACTTTTGTTTTAGCCTTCAAGTAGTTCCTTGGTCATAACACATTTTTCTGAAAAGAATAATTAACAGCACTGATTTCTGTAGAAAAAAGAATGATATATAGCATGGGTAACCTAGACATAGGATAATACACCATGTTCTACTCGCTGCCTAAAAATCAACCTCAGTGAGGGAGGTGATGCGTCTTCCATTGAGACACGGAGCACTTAGTGAAAAGGAAGTTCCCCACACCCTTGAAAGCATCTGTTGTTTCATATGATTTTCAGAATAATCTTGCAAGTTGGTGCATGAAAAATAACACCATTTCTGAATTATATGCCTTGCATTCTGCATTCATCACCAGTTTTACCCCTCTATAGGCTGTATATACAATTGTTAAGCATCCATAAGCTCAACTCAGAGGTAGGTTCAAAAGCAGCATTATAAAGGCCATTATAAAACAGTACTTAGCAGTGTAACTGTAAATCCAGCATAAGTGAGGTGACACAGTAAAAATATTACTAGAACTATTAGCAGAAATTTGCTTCATGACTAATTATTTCTTCACAAAATACATTTCTTTATAAGTATCAAGCACAATTACGGGGAATGGTGATTGCAACCCCCCTTTTATTGAACCCCTCAGATGCCACATTCATCATTGATCATAGTATCTGATATCTGAGAATAATAGTGAGGGCTTTCAGGGGTTAATCCATTGAAAAAACATACTCATCTATTTGAGCGTGAAGAGGCCGACATGGCCATCTTGATTACAGATCCAACGCAAAATCTTGTTAATCAGTTAACCAGTAAGATATGTAAAAATAGTGTTTTTCCACTTCAAGCCCTGTATTTGCTTTAATATCGTCCATGAAAAAAATCTTATTTTCTGAAAGTGTGTACAAGGTAAGTTACACACATGAGGTACAAACCAAACTTTTAAGATAAGAATAAATGCCAATCATGGGCATATAGTGAACAGGGGTGAAAATTAGGTACATACCGCAACTACATGTTTGAGTTCTTATATGCAGACTTGATGAGCAGCACAGAGGCTCAGTGGTTAGCACTGGTGCCTTGCAGTGCTAGGGTCCAAAGTTCAAATCTAAGAGACAACCCGCATGGAGTTGCATGGAGTTTATACGTTCTCCCGTGTTTGTGCGGGATTCCTCCCAAAAATATACAAATAGGCAAATTGGACTACGAAATTTACCCTGTTGGTGTTGAACACCTATATGGCTGCCATTGACTTCCCAGGGAGTTGCCCAGGCCACACAACTATCTCTGCATTACAAATGTTTGTTATTTCTAGAACATTCAATGCATTCTTATACAACTCCATTGATTTGTTAAAATCTGATGTTTCACATTTTTTGTTCATTTATTTCTCTTGCTTTTATAGCACTGGCATATTGCACGGGGCTTTATAAATGTTTTAATTGCTCAATGTCCCCAGTGGGGCTGACAATCTAGATTCCCTATCGGTATGTCATTGAAGTGTGGGAGGAAAGCAGAGTCCTCTGAGGAAAAGTATATAATCATGGAAAGAACATACAAACTCCATATGGATGTTGTCATTAGTTTGATTTGCAACCAGAACCCCAGTGCCGTATAGCATCAGTGCCAACCACCTAAAGATTGTATCAACCTTTTCTGTTCTTGTAAAAAAGTTGTTGTTTCTTATGTCATAATTCATACTCTTTTAGCCAATAATGTATTCAGTGAAAGTATAAAAATTCCAATGATTTTAAATTAAATACTTTGATTAGCCACTTACTGACAAGAAGAAAGGGAATATCAATGTATAAAATTGAGCACTTTCAGAAATAAATGCATCGAATAATTAAGGTTTTAATAATGAGAGTGGATGGAGCACTTTCATATTAGTATATTTCCTCCCCTATAATTATCAGAATCTACTCTAGAGGAAGAAGCAGAAATTATTAATTGCCTTCCCAAGGCTAACTTCACACAGGAAACACATGTGCGGATTTTAATATTTTATTCATTTAGAATTGAAAATAAAATATTTTTATTTTTGTTCATTAATTACTTTTCTTCTATGCAAAACTATGGCTTCCACTTTTCCTAAGCTCTGATTAATAACTTTCAGAAACTAATTGAAAGTAAAATACTGAGAGAAACATGATTAATTTGGGGATTTGGGGAGGATTGTCATTTCATTTCATTGATTACATTAGTATTTTTTTAACTTTTTAAATATACATTTTTTATGGTTTTTATGTGGTATAAGGAGACAAAAAGCTCTCTCTACAAAGCAGAACAAAATGTTCAGTAGTTACTGGGGCTTCTATATTAAAGAAAGTGTATTGTACCTGAATTATATCGATAATGGGTGTTCAAAATATCAAAGGTATTGTACAATTTTGGGGGAGGTTGTCAAACCTCTTCTCCTGGGAAGACCTGGGAAGCGAAGCATTCTTATCTGCTTCTTGGTGCTGTCTCCTAGATCCTTCTCTCCTCGACAGCTCCACTGCACTCCTTGTATGTCAGTTTCTTGTTTGATGCTGCTGCAGTTGGCTGCGGTGGTGATCAGCTCCCCTTGCATGACATGACCATTTGTCAGTACGGGATGTTTACTATATATCCACAGAACCCATTGGAGCAGCCGGGGCACTGCTGGGAAGCAGGAGGGAGCAGTTTGTCAAAAACCTTCCCAAAGGTGCACAACCCCTATAAATGGCCTTTCCTGCAAAAATACTGGTACAATAGAATGGGTTGAAAGACAGGCTACAAAAATAATAGAAGGTTTTATCAAGAAAGGTTTAAATAATTTATGTTGAAAATCTGGAAGAAAGAAGGGAAAGGGCCAAGGTAATCAAAAACTTAAATTATTTAAGGCTTAAATAAGGTTTAGGAAAGTGTTTTTAATAAGAAACAAGGGGAACTCTCTGAAATTAGCTAGGGGAAGATCAGAAGCAATGTTAAACATATTATTTTACTGAAATAATAGTAAAACAGCACATGATTGAACTCAGTTCAAAATAAGTTTGGTTTATGTGTTCATAAAGATCTACTCAGGTAAAGCACAGAAACTTTGTAATGCAGCCTCTGAACCAAAGCTGAGACTTTAGTACCTTACCACACTGAATCTGCATGTGCTTGTGTATTCTATTTCTGCATACATATATTTGAATCATATTTATACCTCCTAGAAAACTGTCAAAAAATTCCTGTCATTGTAAAAATCACACTCACTGGGCCACTATGGATGTGCATTTCATGTACTGAAGCCATACATTCTGTCTAACATATTTTGATATTTTTCCATTCCCAGTAAATGTCTGAGATTTAATGTTTTACAGTGCTGAGTGGTCAGGGTCTGTGCTTTGCCCATATCATCTCTTCTACTGCTGCACTCCGTTCCCTCTCACAGCATACACTACACACCAACTGAGAGAGACTGTCATTTTACCCCTCTCCTCCCACTCTTCTCCTCCGTGTCTTCAGTTACTGTGCCATTGAAGATGAGCTTTATAATAACTACACCTTTACAGAGAGCCTATAGACAGGGGGAGGGAACTGTAGGCTTCTAGAACATGAGGAAGATTCATATGTAATACTAACTTATTTCATAATTAAAAATATAAGCATATTATGTGATGCTTTAAATGAGGGTTGCACAACCAGTGTGCTGCAGAGCCAAAGTTTGTAGCTCCTGTAGTACAAAATACAAAAAAAAAAAAGTGCCCCCCAAAAGTCTTAATAAACTCTTTGGGGGAGATATTACGCGGCAAAAATATATTACAAAGTAAGTAAAAAAATCTAATCTAATAATATGTGGGGCACATATGTGGTAAATGTTTATTTAAAAAAATAGAAAAAAACATGAAAATGCCCGTACCATCCAAAATTGTGGCCATTATTGCCCCATTCATAACAACACTATATATATTATATATATAAACAAATGACACAAAACAAGAAATTCATTTAGAAATACTTTTGGTGTCAGTTTACACATTTAAAGAAAATGTGTCGCCTAAAATGTTATCTGCCAGTTAACACCAGATATCAACGCATGTCCTTTTTTTCTAATGTATTTTTATTTTCTGATTGCAGATTTTAAAATTGGATTTCCTGAACATGATTATGGGGGTGGCCATCTTGCCTGAGTTGTTCTTAACAGCATTTAAAAAAAATTTAGAAAATTGCTTTACGGCAGCCACATGAGCCATAGAGGTCCCCATAGAGGGGACCTCATTAACTTCTATGGGAGAGTTTTCTAGGTATGCTTTGTGACCTGTGACCTACAAGGAAAAATAGATCTGATATCACCTATTGAAAATGGTGGATCATTTAAGGTATAAGGAGCTACGGTTTAAAAAAATATTTTGCACAATTTTTCCAAATAAAACTAAAAAAAGAACGGTTAACCCAACATGTACACTAAGTCACAAAAAAGTATCTGGTCATTAAGGCCTTTTCAGGCCTATATATTAAAGGGTTAACCAGTGAACACTTTACCTTCTAATAAAGTGAAGTGCTTACTGGTTATCACATGTCACACAGATATAACCTATAATTGGGGGCAGGAGGTGGTAATAACCAATGAGCGCTGTCCGTTGAAGTAAAAGAAAGCACTCATTAGTGAATAGTAGGCAGGAAGGAAATGTCACCACTTAAGCCCCTATTACTCTGCACGATTTTCGAGTCAATTGCTAGGAACAAGGGTTCATAGAAATTCTCATTCCTAATAACTGGTCTGTATAATCGTGCCGATAAACAAGCAATTACACTTTTGTCGGCTGAGTTGCACCTTTCATCAGAATGAAACATGAATAGATCTGAATAGGGGAGGAATGACTGTAGTAGCAATAGTTCGTTCCCATTCACTTTCCATCTGCCTTATTTTTGATTTTTTTTTTGGCCCCTTGAAGTAGAGCAATGTGACAATATGGCCCTCAGACAAAAAAAAAAAAAAGGTTGTGCACCCCTGTTTTAAATGAAATCCATCACTGTATACACCAGTTTTATGCATGAAAATTGAGCATGGCGAGGGCAGGAAGGGGACAAGGCCAGCAGCCTCACCACATTTATCATCTTTTACCCCTGTTTTTCTGGGGTAAAAAGAACACTAAAATCTACACTAGCCAGGGGATATCAGTATCAGGGGATACTGTACCAGGTGATCAGTACCAGGGGACATCAGGAACATGGACTGTATCATCATAAATTAAGCACAGCCTCCAGCAGTGTGCCTGCTTATCTTGATAAATCTTTCCTCATATATTGACATATTTTTTATTTAATTTTTTATTTCCTGAATATATATATATATAAATAACTATATATATATATATATATATATATATATATATATATATATTTCTTTGCATAATTATGGAAGGCAGCATCATGCCTGAATATGGGTACAGCCATCGTGCCTGAGCTTGGCTCTATGAACATAAGTTCAGAAAATTGGTTTACAGCAGTCACATGGACATAGAAATTTGGTATCTAAAGATGAATCTTTGATATCTAAGGGAGATTTTTATATGCCTGCTCTGTGACCTGTGCAGAGGGCACTGTGCAAGGGGGGAATGCTGAATTGTTCCTATCAATCCTGTTACTTGCTTCCAGTTTTATAAAGAGGTATTATGTTTCATTGTCCTCCAACCTGTGATGATAAGGAGGTGTTTTAACTTTCAAATCCACACCAATCAAAAGTTTTGATGTGTCTCTATTAGAGATGAGCAGATCTTCAAAGATTCGCTTTGGCGAATATTCAACGAATTTATAAAAATATTTGTTCTTAATGCGAATTTATTCGGTCGAAGTTGCATTAAAAAATAATCGTTGTTCTGCGAACATTCCTGCACAAATTACAAACATACAGTCTAAGCGTTGTTAAAAGTACGCTACTGAACTGAATACATAAGCATTAGCGTACAAAGTGCGTACAAATCCTTAGCGTACTATTGTCTCACGATTGCGCCATACGCACGCCGCTAGGCAGCGGCGTACAGTCCTCAGAGGCAGTCCATATGAGCTAGAAAAGTAAGGTGCTAGCTATCTGGCTAAGTGCATAATTTACTAAAAAACACCGTACAATAAGTGCATAATAAGACACATTGCAGTACCTGAAAAAGAATACACACAATAGGCTAAAGTGCTTGAACGTTGCTGAACCTGTAAAAACATTATTGCTAAAATACTGCAAAGACATAATTATGCAAACATTTTAGTGCAATCAATTTCACATTTGCAAGGCTCAAATATACATTTGAGTCTCTTGAGTGCTTGGCAAAGAACACTGGAACACATAGTCCAAAATTCAAATGTAATTCACGTGAGGTAATTTTGTTATCCAAACAGGCAACGTGTAATCCACATGGATAATATAAAATAGCAGCAATTTTTTTTATGAGAACCCTTTTTGCAAAGGGATCTCCCAAATAACCTTAGAAGGGGGAAAAAGGAAAATAGGTGCGCTTAGGTGCAACTGGGAATTTTCTGCAGAATTGGGGAGGCCTGACAAGACATGTTCATCTGGATGAGATGGGGGGGCAGGGGGCAATAAAAACAGGATAAAAACATATGCCAACTAGCTCTCACTCATCAGGTGCAGTACATGTTGTGGCTCCCATAGGTTCAGACCATGATGAGGTGTCCTTGAAGTCAACAAATTGTCGAAGGGTTCCTCAGATGAGGGACCTGAAGTCCTCATCACTGCTACTGCTGCTGAAAGACATAAGAGAATGCTCCTTCCTCCTGGAGGCCACGCTGGCTGCTGTTGTTCAGCTCCACTGCCTCCTGCTGGTTGATCGGATGGTCACACTGGTAAGCGTTGCTGTGACTTGAGCCTTGACCTTTCTGGATCCTCCTGCCAGGACAGCAGTGGTAAGTATTTATGGCTGCAGCGGTTCAGGCAAGGCTGCTGTCAAGGAAGAACCACCATCTCTCCGGGCTAGAGTTAAAGGAACAGTGAAAAATTAAAAATCAATCATTACTTGGCCTTATATTTTTGTCTATGTTTACATTGTTCAGGTTATCTGCTCCCTTTTATTTCCTCTTACTACATATTTTTCCTTTGTAGCATCAAATGACTGTTACAGTATGTCTATGACTCAAATACCAGTTACTCAATCAGCTAAATAGCAATTACCTTTCAATATGTACATGTCAGTGGCTGGTGTGAACTACTAAATACCCTGGGTCGAAGTCACAAATTTTAGAACAGATTTGATTATCTCTACTGCCTTCATGTGCTTAGTACCATTGAGAATTTGCATGGGTCTGTTGCTGTTTCTGTTGAGTAATGTAAATGTGGAGAGGTGCTGACATCTTTCCTCGATCTAAGGATAATAAGTTGAGCACACCTAGACATGGAATACTTGAGCCTATAGATAAAATCTTGTATATATTAAACAAAGTTTAATAGGCTAGTGGAAACTGACATAGCTTCAAGCTAAAGGGTTAAATATTCTCTGATACCAGCAGTTTGGTTTAATCTTAGTTACTATAGCAGGACAGAATATTAACTTCCCATCCAGGTCTTCAGTTAGCTTTCCACTGGCTTATTAGGCTCACTTGTTCATGTTCTCTCAAGCTGAAAGTGAAGATCGTCTCAGAGGAAAAAACAATGAATGTAAGAGCCAACACAGGAAGCACAATTAAAAAGAGATGGAAGAATGTTGGAACAGGTACGGTATACTTATCTGTCCTGGGAGATATAAATATAAGGCACTGACAGTACTAATAAGGAAACAATTAGACAGAAATGCATGGAAACCTAAACCTATCTAAGAGAACAACCATTTCTTCATTTTATATCATAAACCTAGTGTAGGAGATTATGATCCTTACTAGAGATGAGCTACATTTTCTAAAATTTGATATGGATGCTTCACCAAATTAAAAAAAAAAAAATAGCTTTCTTTTGAATTAATTAGTCACAAATCAGCTATATTCTGGCCTGCAGGGAGAGTGTATCTCGGTGTATATCACTGTGCATTGCAGTAGCATGTATAGCTAGTTCTTTCTGTTAGTGAAACTGTTACTGTGGACACCCCAATAACAGTAGAATTATAGAGCTTATTCACACCAAATTGAGAATCAAGGTCTAATAGAATTGTTTATCTATTAAACAAAGTGGACACCTCAAAAAAAATAAAATTAGACCACTTATTTACCCCAATTTGGGAACCAAGGACTAATAGAGTTGCGGATCTATTAAACAAGGTGGACATCCGAATAACAGTAGAACTAGACAGCTTTTTCACCCCAATTTGAGAATCAAGGCCTAATGGAATTGCTTATCTATTAAACAAGGTGGACTTCAGATCGAATTCCACTTCAGATGCTTTGATTCACTCATCACTAATCATTACAAAAACAACTTTTTACCGGACACTTCATTTTACTGCAGTTAAAGGGAATGGTTTTGTAATCATGAAGCTCTTATATGGCTTTACATTTGACCATGGGGTACACAGGGCACTTTTACTATCTTTATAGGTTAAAACTAGAATTATATGACTAACATCAATTGAGAATATTTAAAAATGTTGCAACATGGCAACTCATTACCAGCCCATAGGATAGGTATCTTATCAGTGAGGTCTGACTGCTGGGATTCCTACCAATCAAAACGACTGAGGTTCTGTATTTCCCATTTGAATGGAGAGGCTTTGGGAGCAATATTTTTTATTATGGTGTTGTAATAATTTTTAGCTTAAATCATTTTTCAAATGGTCTGTCTCTGTGCAGTCTTGAGATTCTCTGGTAGCAGGCTCTGAATGTTCCCTCTGTTCCATGAGGCAGCTCAGTTAACAGCTACTTATCTCTGGTTTCTGACCTTCTAAACCTTCATTATTGCTCAGTTCTTATCTTACTAATTAGAATGTGCTTTAAATAAATGTTTATGACCTTTTAGTAATTTAGAGATAAGGTTTATTAGATGACAGACACAAAGTGAAAGTGAAAATACCATTCACAAAGCTAGACAGTTAACTCTTTGTGACAAAACTGCTCAATATTTTTAATAAACACCAGTTGAAATAAAATTATGTATAGCCCAAAATAAGTAAAATGCAAACATAAAAAATTACCTCCAAAGGTATACATAGTCTTTAAGGTGGAGATTTATCAAGACCAGTGCTTTCTGCACCAGTCTTGATATTTCCTGCACTGAGAGATGCGCCTGATTTAGAATGAGGCACACGCCTCATCCTATATTAGGAGCATTCTCTGGCAGTCCGTGCGCCTAAGCAGAAATCTATGGCAGCTCAGAGCTGCAATCAATTTTTGTGTTCATTTTCACCAGAATACTGGTGAAAATTAAGATCCATTTGTTGTGGTTACTGCCAATACCCCCATTTCGCCCTATAAAAGGGGTGTGAGTGGCATAGAAATCAGGAGCAGGGAGATGAAAATTCTCCCCCTCAGTCTCCATCTTGAAAACTACTTAAATTAAATAATATGATACCATATTCAAGCACTCATATAAATATTTGACACTGTAAATTGATAAACAACAAGCAAACAATCATGGTCTACCAGGAAATTTATCAGTCATTTTCAGTCCCTCAAAAGCATTGATGGTCATGCAGGTTGCATGACTAAAAAAATACTTTAATACCACCAGTTCTACACCACAACCATCACTCAGAAGAAAGCATTTGGGGAAGTATTCAATGTAGAGACCTGAGGGCATTGTACAGGACCATCTTGTGATCATGGCCTGGGGGATTAAATGTTGGATTTCTTGGTCAGAAGCGTGCATAAACATCACCCAAGTATGCTTGCATTATTCCCCAATTTAGCACTCACAACAGTTTTTAGGAATCAAAGTATCAAACAACCATAATTTTAAGCCAAAGATCTTGCCTTGTTCCATTAAGAGAAACCATGTCCATAGTTTCTGTTAGGGTATAAGAACATTGTAGAGGTGGTGTCCTGACAACCAAGAGCCAAGAAAAAAAGCACAATTCTGCTTATCACTTGTTTATAGATTTTCTGTTGAGCTTTATATCACATAGTATAGTGCTTGGTCTTTTGACTTAGTAGAAATATTTACAAGCTGAACCAGATCTTGCAAAATATGCAAAGTAGACAGGAGTTTAATATTTATAAGGTACATGTATGCTTCTGAGCTAGATTTATAGTCCAATGAGAGTTATGCTGAAATTTAGTTTGGTTCCAATTCACAGTGTAATCTTTTTATTTCCCTTACATTTCTAGCAACCAGATACATGTTTGTTCCAAGCCCAATTCCAGAATGGAGAGAAAGTGACTTTAGTGATTTTTGTATTTAATTTAATAAGTGTACAGTATGTGCTGAGACTGCTCCACTTCAGCTTGTCTCTGTGTGTACTCTGACTTCTCTAGGAGGCATCCTTCAAGCATAATTGCCAACCTTCTCATTTCAACTTTAATTATGTTAAATTATTTTCTAGTTCAGCTTGGGGGCTAGAACACAACTTACATGCATCCTTTGTGGCATTGTACATTTTCTCTGCTGCTACATGCCATTATTATGTGAAAAGAAAGAAAAATGCAAGAAAATACAATTTGTACCAGTTCTTCCTACCAGCATACACAAAACAGTCAAAGTTTACTTCCCCAGTTCATATTTTCATTGGGTCAAGTGTAAACATCACCTATTTTTTGCTTCATGAGTATATGATACGTACCTGGAGAAAAAAAATTAAATGCTTTCCAGGAAAATGAGTGATACTCTAGTCCAGGGCTGGCCAACCTGCGGCTCTCCAGCTGTTGCAAAACTACAACTCCCAGCATGCCCAGTATGCCTACAGCTATCATCCTACAGCAGGGCATGGTGGGAGTTGTAGTTTTACAACAGCTGGAGAGCCTCAGGTTGGCCAGCCCTGCTCTAGTCATTTGAAATAAGGTTTTAGTTAGTCATTCTCTCTCTGACTTTTTCATTGTAAAGTTCAATGTTTATACCGAGAGAGTCCTAAATGGCTAGGTATCAACAGTATATCAAATAGTATTTCATAGAAACCTTTTCAGTTCTACCATGGAAGGGCAAAGCTGACAAAGCTGCATATGAATGAAGCCATAAGAGTAGTTTTATTGTGCAAGGTTTATAGAGAATATTTTTATAAAAGAGGAATTTTTTTCTCATAAAAATGCTGTAAAAATTTATCAGACATAGACCTCTTTCAGACAAGTGTGTGCACTCTGGAAATCACACGTTCTGGAGACAGCTCATCTTGCAGGAGCGCACAGCATTATACTTATTTATAATGCTATGTGCCTCTGCATGACCTTCCTTCTGCAGGATAAGGGCTCATTCAGACGGCCGTATGCTATCCGCAAAAATACGGATCCGTTTTTTTGCGGATTAGATGCTGCCACATTCACTTCTATGGGGCCCTTTTTTCCCTTCCACAGCTCCGCAAAAACACAGAAACATGTCCTATACTTGTCAGTGAAAATCAGGACGTGCCCCCATTGAAGTCTATGGGTCCGCAAAAATACGGAAAGCAATTAGTTTTTTTGCGGACATGCTAAACTGTCCGCAAAAAAACAGATCCGTATTTTTGCGGACAGCATACCGCCGTCTGAATGAGCCCTAATACTGACATAAAGCTGTCATTATGATTCTGTAACAATAAGGTCATGCAGTGGCACACAGCATTAAAAATCAGTATAATGCCCTGCGCTCCTGCAAAATGAACAGTTTTCAGAATGGAGGATCACGCTCAAACACAAAGTGTGATTTCCAGACTGCACAAGCTCATCTGAAACAGCCCATAGGCCACTTTCACACAAGTGTATTGAAATCCATCAGAATTCTGGCTATGGAATATGCACAGATTCCTGATGATATACCATCAATATTGCTTCAGGATTTCATCAGCATTGACATGCATATTCTTTACTCCCTGCATTTGTGTCTCCCATAGACTGTAAAACTAGGACATGCTGCTGTTTTCAAATACTGACAGAAATTATTTGATTAGCTCTATTCATTAATATTAGCAGCAGATTACAGTACATCAGATGCGGGCCATATAAAGATTGCAAATATGCTCATGTGAAAGAGTCCATAAGCTAAATTTAAATCTACGGCAGAAAGATGTAGGCACTACATGGTGAAGCATACTCATTGAAACTTTAAATATCATACAACATGAATAAGACAGAGGTCTTGTAGTAATAGTTGCACTGCTCCAATCTTGGTAAAAAATATAATAAAAGTGACTTAAATACAATATTTCCCTATTGTACCATCTCAAAAAAATATTCAGTGGTTGGATGGTGGCATGACTTCTGTATAGGTTGGGTGGTGGACTGCCACCAAATGTCCTCATGTAACTAATCCCAAAAATCTTGCATCTACAATGGTCAGGTCAGACTGGGTATTGGATGCCTGACAATATGTGATTTTGTACAGCTTTTCTGTATTATGTAGTCCTTAAAGGGGTTTTCTAGGATCAGAAAAAAACATTGGTCTTTTTTTCAACAAAGACAACCATGTCTGTTCATTGGTTGTAATGTATGTGGTATTGCAACTCTGAATTCACTAGCTGAACTACAATATCTGGCAGAACCCATGGATAGCAGTGGCACAGTTTCAGAAAAGCCAGCTCAACTCATTCAACAGTAGATCCAGACAATCCAACCTCTTAGACGAAAGTCAAAAATAAAATCAAGAACCACAGAAAAAATGTACTAAAATGTCTAATCACACATGATAAGGATGGTATGAGGGCAGAATAGGTAGAAGCAAGTTCACACTGGTGGTTTTTTTTTAGCGTGTCTTTTGATTGCAGTAGACTTTGGCAACAATTTGTCCAATAGAAGTGGGATCTGTAGACTGATCAGATCAGTCAGATCGTTCAACAAGAATCATACAATGAAAACTTATGATGTGTATGTGCCCAAATCAGTATTAAGGTTTGAAAGGACAAATGGCTGGGACTAGATATTTCTCTGTTGCTGGCAAATAGTCTTAGAGTGCCATTGTTAGATTGTGTATGATGGCATGTGTTACGAGAAAGATATTAAGATATTCTCAGAAAAGTGTGACAAAAACATTTTTGTGATATGTCTTCCTCTTGCTTTCTAACAACTATATAAAGCTGATGGTGATTTTGGCAGAGACATTCGTATGACCAACAGTCGCTGTGTAACTGTGCAGCCATTTAACTGATGTTGCAGCACAGCTCACAAGTTGCTGCCACCGCAGAATTGTAAAAAAGCCAGAAGTGTGGAATTTTTTTGTGATTTTGGGGTTGCAGTCTTGACAACTTATGATTCACACTGCAATGCCATTTAGTTCAATAAATACTCATGTGTCACATTGCAACATCAAGGTCTTCACGTCATATAACAGGTCATGGTCCCAAAGGAAAAGAATACAATGCAACAGCACTCTAAAAACTAAATAAAGTACAAAAATGCCATAGTAATAGAAAATATCCTGGTGCTAATGCTACGCTTATTCAGTAAATTTGAGATTCTTGGCAAATACATTTTGTACAAAATTATTTGGGCCCGTCTGCCAAATTTTGTACAAAATGTATTTGCCAAAAATCTCAAATTTACTAAATAAGCGTAGCATTGACACCAGAATATTTTCTATTACTATGACATTTTTGTACTTTATTTGGTTTACAGAGTGCTGTTGTATTGTATTCTTTTCCTTAGTGTTAGTGCTAGTCATGGCAGCGTGCACCTATGCTTTGGGATGAGCTGAGTGACCCCCTTTTTCTTTGCATGTCATAGTCCCAGCCACAATCCTTCACACTACAGCCTCTGTACATTTAAATGCATGTTCAGCTATATGTGTTTATTTCCACACTAGTACTTTTTGTGGAGTACAGTATTTTGTGTAAAAAACAATCAAAATGATCAGTTGACAGATACCATTTACTTGGGATTATCTATACTGCCAAAGTGCATTTTTTGTAGTAATTCAAAAGACATGCTACCAAAAAGCATTAGCATGTATGTGAACTTAAAAGGTTCATTTGATTCAACTGTAAAGGACTTTTTGTTCCTCAGTAAGCATTTGCCATTTTCTGTTTGGAACTATACTGTAATTACTCTATAGTGCAGTTCTGTTGACTGCTGAAAGCTGAAAAAAATGAACAAAACCCCCAAAAACCTTTCAGTACATGCCACAGAATTCATTTACTGTTGGGTTGGCTAAAATGATTACATAAATTACCAATCTTTAGGGTATTTTCGCTCTGAACTTTTCTTTGTCTTATCCCAATAGCAGTTTTGCCCCTGATTGTGATAAAACCATGTGGATGCTTCATCATGTGGTTTTGCCACTGAATAATTTAAGGGGTTTTCTGTGACTTTTTAACTGATGACCTAGCCCCTGGATAGGTCCTCAGTATCTGATCGTTGGTGTCCGACACCCAGGACCCCACTGATCAGTTGTTTGGGATCTCTCCAGCGCTCCTGTATGTCCATGGCCTTACCAAGCATAGTGTCATACATAGTATAGTGGCTGTGCTTGGTATCGCAGCTCAGTCCCATCATGTGCACCTAGTTCATGTGACTGGTGAACGTGATGTCACTGGCCTAGGGAAAGCTGTGAAAAGGCTCAGATTCCTACCAATTCCATCCAGATGATAGGTTATCAGTTAAAAGGTCTCAGGAAATCCCTGTAAATAACTGTATTCATATGTGGCTATGTCATAGTGGTATTGGTGTGGCTCTTTTCTTCACCCTTGTGTGAATGTACACTCATTATCATGAGCTATGTGCAAGAACAGACTATAATAAAAGGGTTCAACACATTGGACAATCCCAAATGTTTGACAGGTCCCTTAACAATAAGCTGATCACAAAGTGACCTCCTGCTGTAGCATCCATTTATCAGCTGTAATCTTTCAGAAAACCTATCAGCAAATGTTCAATTACCATTCAGTGTCACCACAGTGAAAATTATGCATGACACAGCAGCCATTCAAACCAATAGGCTGACTGTGTAGTGTAGGACAAGACAGGTTCTCTAGAGCTAGAGACATTTTTCTTAAACGCTCTCCATTCTGGTAAAGAGACAAAGATCCTGAGCAGGGAATATATCTGTATTAACTATTAGGTGTATGAAAATGGTTATTGTAGACTAGACCACCTCTTTAATGTTTCCCTTATATGAATACAAAAAAGTAGCAAAGGAAGCAGCATAATGTTGTATTTCTTATGCAGCTCGAGCACACGCCAATGAGTCCCCATATTCATGAGCCCATAACTGTCCTCGTCCACCTGCCTCTGATTGACATTTTTTTTCCCATACGAACCCTTTGCTAAGGAGACCTCTCACTAGTTTATATTGCCCTTAGTACAACATAAAACTGGTGGCAGATTCCCTTTAAAGGGCTTATTTCACAAAAAGTATTACTATGCAATAGATAGGGCAATTCAAATAAAGTATTATTGCAATACAGAGGGTGGCCCACAAAAAATTTACCTGCCTCCAGAGATAGTATGATAAGATCAACGAGCAAGTGGATTGTTTTTTATTTAATTACCCACAAGTCACAAAAGATGCTGAAAGTGGTCCCCGTTCACATCTATGTATCTTTGGGCACATCAAGATGACGACGATTAGCACTCTGTGATCTAATGCATGAGGGTAAGTATGCTTTAATTATTTTATTTTACACTGTAATATTGATGTCAGATGTCGCAATCAGCTATGAAGGGGGCATCTGAGGGGTTACAATGACGGAGAGCAGAGCAATCGCCGCTCCTTGTCATTTTTGTAAAATTCGGCAAAGCAGCGGAATAGAATTTTCCAATACTTTGCTCATTTCTTCAATATTTGAATGAAATGATAATTTTACTGGGAAACTGTACAATTGAAAGGAGGCTGTAATACCCAATAGGACCACCTCTAGCACAGTAGTCCAAGAGCCCATTTACATGGCCCGATAACCAGGGTAATGATCTTTACCTTCACTGAAATGCAACAATCAATGGAGATGAATGATAACCACTATGATTGTTCACCCCCATACATTTTCATTGTTTGTCGGTAGCACATTCGTGCTGACACTGGGCAAGGTGCTGCTGACAAATTATGAATTTATTTGCTGCTTAAATGATCAGGTCACCCAAGAAACAAGTGTTTTGCTTATCTGCCTGGTGTTCAGAGGCTCATTTACACAAGGCAATTATCTAGCTTGAGCATCGCATAAACATGACCATGTGCACTGGTTTTTATACTTAAACATAGAATTGTAGTTTGAATTGTATGGCAATTATCATTGTTTAGACCTTAGAAATCCCCGGAAGTCCTCCATTCGTTACTATTTACTAAGCAAGTGGATTTTATCTACTAGAATCCTACAGTTACCAGCATTAATCTTAACTCTTCATGAGACTCTTCTGTAAGGTTTCTACTGTACTACCTCCCAATTTCAATAGTACACTTTATTACGAGGGCACGCTCGTTCTGCCAGCACACCAAGCTGACTTAATAGTGTTGCTTAGCAACTTTCATTTTTATCTTTAACTGTTGCAAATATTTCAGTAACTGTTGTGAGCTCTTGTCTTTAAAATCTCTCCATCTGCTCCATTAAAGCTGATATGAGATAGCTTTAAAATTCAACATATGCGGCTCTGGGTTTACCAAATGAAAAAAAAAAAAACGTTACCATCAGAAGCGTACAAACACCCCCATGAACATAAAGATAGGTTTGCAATAATTGATTTCTAAACACGAAGAAGCAGAAGTACAGTATAGAGATAAGATAACCATAGAAGTGTTATTAATAGCAATGTGAACTCCTTGAGTCAAATGCCAAATGCCACCAAGGGAATGTACATTTTGATGACACGTCCATCAACAGGGATACTTTGTTGTATATTTATTGGATTATACTCAATGAGCTGATACATCGTAGAAAAGATTTAGTACATGAGAAATTGAGCACTGCTACATCTGCAGCTGGCGGAGAACCAGCAGCATGTGATATGTACAGAATTCTAGGCATTGGTCCAGCTTATGGTACATGGTTCTGTTAACTTCTGCCAAAGGCAAATAAATGACACACTTCTGTCATTGGCGAAAAGAAAGTTGATAAATAAGACAGACAATATTGTAATCCATTTAATGAGAGGTTAGTAGTCGTATATATGTTACCCTTTCAGGAAATAGACGTATAATACTGATGATATTATGTTCAATTATCTTTAATAAGAGGCTGATTTCTTGTAACTAGAGATGAGCGAATTTTTTAAAAATTTGATTTGGCTGCTTCGCCGAATTTTCCGAAAGGATTCGCTTCAAGCCGAATAAATTTGTTTCGAATCGCGTTAAAAAACGGCTACTTCCGGGCTGCAGAGAGCCTGGATATTGGTGTAGAACACTGTGCCTTGCAGTAAAACGCATAGGAAGTAGTGTTAAGCGAGCACCTCTGTGCTCGTATGCTCGGGTGCTCTGGCCGAGCACTCGATCATAATGTTAGTCAATGGGACTAAACCAGGCACCCACCGCTCGGAAGAGGGGAGGGTGTCTGGTTAATAGGAAAAGGTCAGAATCGTGACTTCTCCTCTTTAACTCCTTTCGCTCTTAAAGTATGCTAATTAACTGAATTTGTACGCATTAGCGCACAATGCGTACACATTAGCGTCCAATTGTGTACGCATTAGCATACAAATTTGTACGCATTAGCATACAATGCATAGCATTAGCTTACAAATCAACATAACAGTGAATGCCAGCATTGCGCTCGAGTATACTCGGTGTTTGGCCAAACACCGAGCTGAGCCAAGTGTAGGCATGCTTGGCCAAACAGCGAGTTTGGCCAAGCATGCTCGCTCAACACTAATAGAGAGTCTACTGTGGTAGTGAAAGAATACTGTGAGACAGTGTGACACGCACATAACAGGCTTCGCTCTTAGAATCGCTGCACACTTTTATGTATTTGAGCAGTTAAGGGGACAAAACTCACCAAACAACTCAAGTCTAAACTCAGCCTTACAGCTCAATATTAGCACCAGCTATAAAGAATCGTGCAGAGGCCCAAGATCTTACTAGAGCGCCAAAAGCGCACGCCTTTTACACTAATTCACTGATTCCACATATATTTCGACAGAACTTGTTCTATTACACGCTTATACAAGCAGATCCCCCACAGACAGCGTGGAGATGGCAGTGGCAGCAGCATCAGCAGACTATAGAGTGGCACGGCGACAGTGAGGCCAGGTGGCAGCAGCATGAGTAGGCCACAGAGTGGCAGAATGACAGAACCTGGAAGTGGCAGCAGCAGTGGAAGTAGCAGTACAATTTGGAGGCCATAGAGTGGCACAATTACCTAATTTTGATGTAGCGGCAGCTAGGAGACAGCATGTGGAGTCGGCGGCGACAGCAGCAGCAGGCCGGAGAGTGGCATGATGACATAACCTGAAGAGCAGACCACAATAAAAATGTTCGTCCTTTTGGTTAAGATCAACTATCGCATATGTTCTTATCAGTATCAGGGCTGGTTATGCCAGTAGACGGGAACATAAGACAGAGGAGGTGCAGTAAAGGCTCCAGCTTTGCCTCGACTGTGACAAAATGTCAGTATTGACCCAAGACGCCAAGAAAGTTCGGAGTTCCATCTTTAGATCGAGCTGGCGGTCTGTAGGGAGCTGAGCTGCCACCTGTGGGAGCCCCTGCCTCTCGCCTCCCCCATGCTAATCGTTGAGTGTCCCGGGGGCCTGAATCGTTTACTTTTAAAAATTCGAGAGTTTAAAACAAACAGGGTTTCGTGTGTACTTGAGCTTGGAATAATGGAATAGGACTACAGAACGTACAAAAAATTTATGAGTGACATGCTGCTGCCGAGCGGAAGGTCCAAAAAATTCTAAGCCAACGAGTGGCACCATAACAGCAGCTGCAAGAGGCAGCAGCAGTCGAACAAATTTCAAGGCCACAGAGTTGCACCGTAACAGCAGCTGCAAGAGACAGCAGTCGAAGAAATTTCAAGGCCACACAGTGGCAACGTAACAGCAGCTGCAAGAGGCAGCAGCAGTCGAACAAATTTCAAGGCCACAGAGTAGCACCGTAACAGCATCTGCAAGAGGCAGCAGTCAAACAAATTTCAAGGCCACAGAGTGGCACCGTAACAGCAGCTGCAAGAGGCAGCTGTCAAACAAATTTCAAGGCCACAGAGTGGCACCGTAACAGCAGCTTCAAGAGGGAGTATCAGTCGAAGAAATTTCAAGGCCACAGAGTGGCACCGTAACAGCAACTGCAAGAGGCAGCAGCAGTTGAACAAATTTCAAGGCCACAGAGTGGAACCGTAACAGCAGCTTCAAGAGGGAGTATCAGTCAAAGAAATTTCAAGGCCACAGAGTGGCACCATAAAAGCAGCTGCAAGAGGCAGCAGCAGTTGAACAAATTTCAAGGCCACAGAGTGGCACCGTAAAAGCAGCTGCAAGAAGCAGCAGTCGAATATATTTGCTAGGCCACAGAGTGACACCGTAACAGCAGCTGCAAGAGGCAGCAGCAGTCGAACAAATTTCAAGGCCACAGAGTGGCACCGTAACAGCAGCTGCAAAAGGCAGCAGTCGAATATATTTCAAGGCCACAGAGTGGGAGAGGCAGCAGGAGTCGTACTAACTTTAATGAGACAGAATGGCACAGTAACATACCCTGGGAGAGGCAGCAACAGGCATAAATATTTAAATGCAACATACCGTAGAGTAGCACAATTACATAATTAAGTAGTAGTGGCAGCTAGGACAAAGCGTGCGGAGGCGGCGGCACAGCATGAGTAGGCCACAGAGTGTCACAATTACATAATTTGGACATAGCGACAGCTAGGACACAACTCGTGAAGGCGGCAGCAGCAGCATGAGCAGGCCACAGAGTGGCACAATTACATAATTTGGACGTAGCGGCAGCTAGGACACAGCGTGTAGAGGCGGCGGCAGCAATAGCATACTGTAGAGTGGCACAATTACATAATTTGGAGGTAGCGGCAGCTAGGACACAGCGTGCAGAGGCGGCGGCAGCAGCATGAGTAGGCCACAGAGTGGCACAATTACATCATTTGGACGTAGCGGCAGGTAGGACACAATGTGTGGAGGTGGCGGCAGCAGCATGAGTAGGCCACAGAGTGGCACAATTACATAATTTTGAGGTAGAGGCAGCTAGGACACAACGTGTGGAGGCGGCGGCAGCAGCTCGAGTAGGCCACAGAGTGGCACAATTACATAAATTGGACGTAGCGGGAGCTGGGACACAACGTGTGAAGGCGGTGGGAGCAGCAGCCTTAGCATACCATAGAGTGGTACAATTACATAATTTGGAGGTAGCAGCAGCTAGGACACAGCGTGTGGAGGCGGCAGCAGCATCATCAGGCCACAGAGTGTCATGGTGACATAGCCTGGAGGTGACAGCAGTAGCAGCATGAGGAGACCTGATTGTTGAGGTGGCAGCAGCATCAGAAGGCTACATATTGGTCACTGGTAAAGATGCTGGGTGGTAGAAGGAGCAGCTGGTAGATGTGTGGCATCAGGCGAGTGGCAACATCATAAGAGTAGCTGAGGCAGGTAGCCTGAAGAATACAGTCTCATTTGTCAATGTTTGGGTGACGCATCATGGCTGATCTAATCTGATGCATCACGCGTTGGTGGGTGGAAATCCTGGCTGATCCATGACTGATTCATCTTGACAAAGGTGAGTCTTTCCACATTTTGGAAGGACAGGCGAGTTCTCCTTGGAGTAACTATGGCCCCCGCCACACTGAACACCCGCTCTGATGCCACACTACTAGCCGGGCAGGACAGCTTCTCCAGTGCAAACTCAGCCAGTTGCGGCCACAAATCCAGTTTGGCTGCCCAGTAGTCCAGTGGATCTTCAATGTGGGGTGGCAGGGTACTGTCCAAGTAGGCCACCACCTGCTGGTTCAGGGTCTGCTCCTGCTCTACCTGCTGCTACTGCTGGTGAGTACTTTCCGCACTTGGCGGGTGAAGAAAGCTGCTCATCAGTGACTCCAGACTCAAGTTGCTGCTGATGGCGCTGGTACTGCTCCTACCCCCCACCCCCCCACAGCAGCCATGGCAGTGGTACGTGAGTGCTGAGGGACCCCCCGGTCAGACCTGCGAGAGGATGGGCGATGACGCAGATAGGCAGCCGCCAACTGACTACATAGGATGTCTCTATAGTACTTCAGTTTGCCCTCCCTCTCAGTAGGTGAAAAAAAGGCCCCCATTTTAGACCTGTAGCGAGGGTCCAGGAGGGTGGAGAGCCAGAAGTCATCCCTCTGCATATGGTGAATATTCAGCTGTCACTACGTAAGCAAGTGAGCATGCATCGGGCCAATTGTGCAAGTGACTCGGAGGGACTAGCTGCCTCCAACTCCACTGTATACTGCCATGGTGTCTCTGGGTCATCTGTCTCATCTTCCTCATCTCCCTCTACCTAATCTGGCTGCTCCTGATCCTTCTCTTCTGTCATCTGGGTATAAAAACCACTAAATGCTTGTGCTCCAATGTCCTCCTCCTCCTTCTCCAGTTTAGCCCCCACCGGACTAATGTAGCCATGAGATGCAGTCTCCACGTCTCCAGTTCCCTGACCAGAAAGATTTTGCAGCATCTGTTCCAGGACATGAAGCAGTGGAATGACGTTGTTCATACCGTAGTCCTGGTGACTGACAAATAACGTGGCCTCCTCAAAGGACCTGAGCAAGCGGCAGGTGTCACGCATGAGCTGCCACTGGCTGACATCAAAATTACACAGGGGAGTACTCCTGTCCACTTGGATCATTAAGAAATCGTTTATGGCCTTTCTCTGTTCGTACAGTCGGTCCAACATATGGAGGATAGAATTCCAATGGGTGGAAACGTCACATATCACCCTATGTTGGGGGACGCCATTTTGCCGCTGCAGCTCAAGGAGGGTGTGCTTGGCAGTGTAGGAATGGCTGAAGTGCATGTAAACTTTCCTGGCCATTTTTAGAATGTTTTGCAGTTGGGTATAAGACTTGAGGAACCGTTTGACAACCATATTAAATACGTGCGCCATGCAGGGCGCATGGCTCAGCCCTCCTTTCCGTTATCTCTCACCATAGTTCCGATTCTTAGTTGTTGCGGAGAAAGCGGGCAATCGATTTCTTCTTTCATGACGCGGAGCAGTTCCTCCCCTGTGTGACTTCATTCGCCCAGGCAAACCAGACGTAGAACTGCGTGACACCGCCATGCCCTGTACATGTGGTACGCTGGAGGAGCACTATGACTTGGCCCTGCACTGGAGGCTGAGGTGGTGGAGAAGGAGCCAGACATTAGCACAGGATCAGCAGTTTGACAACGAGGAGGAGAAAGTGTCGTCACCTGTTTAAGTTGCTCGTGTGACTGGGCAGGAAGCACATTGACCCAGAGGGCCTTAAAGGACATGTACTGGCCTTGACCGTAGATACAACTCCACATGTCGGCGCTGCCATGCACTTTGACATATACCGACAGGCTCAAGGACTGGGCCACCTTCTCTTCTAAATATTTGTGCAGGGCTGGGACTGACTTTTTGGCAAAGAAATTATGGCTTTGGACTCTCCACCTTGGCTTGGCACAAGCCATCAGTTCTCTGAACGGTGCAGAGTCCACCAGTTGAAAAGGGAGGGACTGCAGCACAAGCAACTTGGACAGGAGCACGGTCAGCTTCTGTTCTGTAGGATGGCTGGACGCGTACTGCTGTCTCTTTGCAATCGCTTCGGTGAACAACTGCTGCCGTAATGAGTGGCGAGGAATAAGAGGAGGAGGAGCAGGAGCATCTGGAGCAGTAGATAATGACAGACAGCTCACTTCGGCAGATGTGCTGGAGCCTTGACTGCCTGAAATAGGATGCATGCCACTGGGTGATGCTGCTGTTGCTGCTGCCGACTGGACCACCACGGTTCTCCCAGGCCACTTTGTGGTGACGCTGCATACGTTGGCACAGGGCAGTGGTGCCAACATTAGCACCCTGGCCACGCTTCACTTTCTGACCACAGATTCTACATATAGCCATGTTCACCTCCTCAGGCGTCTTAACAAACAACTTCCACACCGCCGAGTAGGCGATTTTACCACCAACACTCGGCACTGACGGAGTAGTACCTCCGCTGCCAGGCTGAGCCGCTATGCCGCTCTTTTCAAGGCAGAAAGCACCTGCGAAGAGTGCGGTCTACCCCGTGCCCGTTTGGCTCCCGACCTCGCACTGCTGCCACTCCGCTAAATAACGACCACACTACCGACTTGCTGCCTGCACCGCTGCCTGACGCGCAAGCTGTTAGTCTTGTCTGCAGATGAAGATAATGATGATGAAGCCTTTGCTTCACCCAGCTCCCAAGTGCGATCGGCTACATCATCATCAACTACAGTTTGCACGTCGCTAATGTCCTCCTCAACTGTCTCTGCATACAAAGCATGACCGCTCTCAACATCACCTCCCACTACACTCTCCTCATCAGTACTTGACCACCTACTGGAAGGAGCGGATTTCTGCCCCACCTCTTGGCTTCCAAGTAGCTGCTGACTGTCCTCAAGTAGTTCGTCCTCGCTGCATAGTGGCACAGAGCCCATAGTATATAGTACTTCTCTGGCTGAGGGAACCAAAAAGGACAGAAGCAGGTTGAGGACAGGTGAGGGCACCAGAGCTGTTCCGGGCCCATGCCAACTAAGGGTTGTGTCTGACAAACCCATTCACTCTTGGCTGGGGGTTTCAGATGTCATCTGGGAGGAAGTGGATGACCGAGTCAACCATTCAAGAACATCTGGGTTGGTGGTCAACACACGACCACTAGATGACACCGTTACCTGTGGCCTCGCCGAGTGACCCCTAATGCCACATCCCCTTCCTCTGCTGAGACTTGTGCCTATTCCAGAAACATTTGTGCCACTGCCCCTCCCCTGTGAAAGGCCTGTCACCCCTCTATCATTCTGACATACTGTTTGAATAAAAATTTAAATAAAAGGAAATTAAGAATCCCCCCAAAAAATATGCCTTTCTCACTGCCTTGCACAACTGCTTAACTATTTCTTTAAGAAATATCGTCACCCACAGAGTGGGTTAACAATGGGTTGCTGAACTGCAATACAATGGGTTACTGCACAGCACTACACACTATATGACGATTTTCTTTTTCTATGGCGACTGACACTGCAAACAGTTATTTAAAACTAACAACCCCTCAAACACGGATGCACAGTTTTTTTGGCAAGTCAACTTCACTGACTATGTTAGCACAATATCACGCTTTTCTGTTTGGATGGCGAATAACACCACAAATAGTTATTTTAAATAAACAAACCCACAAACACGGATTCACAGTTTTTTTGGTAAGTCAACTTCACTGACTACGCTAGCACAATATCACGCTTTTCTGTTTGTATGGCGAATAACGCCGCTAATAGTTATTTAAAACTAACAACCCCACAAACACGGATTCACATTTTTTTTGGCAAGTCAACTTCACTGACTACGTTAGCACAGTATCACGCTTTTCTGTTTGGATGGCGAATAACACCACAAATAATTATTTAAAACTAACAACCCCACAAACACGGATTCACAGTTTTTTTGGCAAGTCAACTTCACTGACTACGTTAGCACAATATCACGCTTTTCTGTTTGGATGGCGAAAAACGCTGCAAATAGTTATTTAAAACTAACAACCACAAACACGGATGCACAGTTTTTTTGGCAAGTCAACTTCACTGACTACGTTAGCACAATATCACGCTTTTCTGTTTGAAATGCGAATAACACCAAAAATAGTTATTTTAAATAAACAAACCCACAAACACGGATTCACTGTTTTTTTTGGCAAACCAACTTCACTGAGTACGTTAGCACAATATCACGCTTTTCTGTTTGGATGGTGAATAAAGCCGCAAATAGTTTTTTTAGATGAACAAACCCAACAAACAAGGATTCACGTTTTTTTTGGTAAGTCAACTTCACTGACTACGTTAGCACAATATCAGGCTTTTCTGTTTGGATGGCGAATAACACCACAAATAGTTATTTAAAACTATCAACCCCACAAACATGGATTCACAGTTTTTTTGGCAAGTCAACTTCACTGACTACGTTAGCGCAATATCACGCCTTTCTGTTTGGATGGCGAATAACACCACAAATAGTTATTTAAAACTATCAACCCCACAAACACGGATTCACCATTTTTTTGGCAAGCCAACTTCACTGACTATGTTAGCACAATATCACACTTTTGTGTTTGGATGGCGAATAATTCCGCAAATAGTTTTTTTAAATGAACAAACCCACAAACACGGATTCACAGTTTTTTTGGTAAGTCAACTTCACTGACTACGTTAGCACAATATCACGCTTTTCTGTTTGGATGGCGAATAACGCCGGAAATAGTTATTTAAACCTAACAACCCCACAAACACGGATTCACAGTTTTTTTGGCAAGTCAACTTCACTGACTACGTTAGCACAATATCACGCTTTTCTGTTTGGATGGCGAATAACACCACAAATAGTTATTTAAAACTAACAACCCCACAAACACGGATTCACAGTTTTTTTGGCAAGTCAACTTCACTGACTACGTTAGCACAATATCATGCTTTTCTGTTTGGATGGCGAATAACGCCGCAAATAGTTATTTAAAAAGAACAATCCCACAAACACGGATTCACAGTCTTTTGGGCAAGTCAACTTCACTGACTACGTTAGCACAATATCACGGTTTTCTGTTTGGATGGCGAATAACGCCGCAAATAGTTTTTTTTAGATGAACAAACCCAACAAACACGGATTCACAGTTTTTTTTGGTAAGTCAACTTCTGTCATGCTACGGTGTGGGAGGGGAAACTCCACACCGAGCATACAACGATACACTACAGTGAGATGAAGACCGATTAGCAGGTAAGAAGCCAGTGGCAAGGAAAACCACTGAACCAAGTGCACCGGAAACACCAGAAACCAAACCCAGAGGGCAGAAACCCAGTGAGCCCCGTTCTTCACAGAGCCCCAGATGGTAGGGATGCACTTATCCAGAACTCACTGACTGCACCTCCAGGATGGTCCCGGTGCACCTGGCAACTTACCTGCTGATACTGCAGATAGAAGCACCAGCAGTCCATACACCAAAGACTGAGCCCAGGCACATGTACTGGAACCCGAACACCTAACAGGACTCAGTACACACAACAAACCCAGGAACCAGCTCACCGGCAACAACTCACAGTATCGCTGTTCCCCCTCCGGGGAACCCTGGAGCCCTCTCGCCGAAGGCACATACATACAGGAAATGTCTGGGCTCCATGTCAGAAGACACATGGCAGTCACAGACCAAACACCCACCCGTACATAAACCACATAACAGGAAAAAGGGAAGGGGATGAGAGGACCTCGGGAAGACCTCGATGACATATTAAGTGGCCACAAGGACTGGGCAGATGGAATCCCAGGAAAGGTGCATAGCTCCAGCACCAACGGAGGCTGGAGCACAACTAACCCACCAGGCTAGCAACAACAGAATAAAAGCACCTAGTGACCACACCCAGGTCAATATGTTAACCCCATGAGAACCAGACAGGGAAGGAGGGAAGTATGCAATCAGGGAACATACCAGCAACCAAAACTACACATTGCCCCTGGCAACCACGGCCTACTACCGCAGCCAGAATGCCAGGACACAAACATGAGCAACATGGAAGCCGTGTCACGGAGAACAACCGAGACACCACCAATTTACACGTTGCCCCTGGCAACCAGCATACAACCAAATCCGAAATACCAGGGCACAAACATGAGCAACATGGAAGCCGTGTCACGGAGAACAACCGAGACACCACCAATTTACACGTTGCCCCTGGCAACCAGCAAACAACCAAATCCGGAATACCAGGGCACAAACATGAGCAACATTGAACACGTGTCACGATAACCACACGGTACGTGACAACTTCACTGACTACGTTAGCACAATATCAGGCTTTTCTGTTTGGATGATGAATAACGCCGCAAATAGTTATTTAAAACTAACAACCCCACAAACACGGATTCACAGTTTTTTTGACAAGTCAACTTCACTGACTACGTAAGCACAATATCACGCTTTTCTGTTTGGATAGCGAATAACACCACAAATAGTTATTTAAAACTGTCAACCCCACAAACACGGATTCACAGTTTTTTTGGCAAGTCAACTTCACTGACTACGTTAACACAATATCACACTTTTGTGTTTGGATGGCGAATAATTCCGCAAATAGTTTTTTTAAATGAACAAACCCACAAACACGGATGCACAGTTTTTTTGGCAAATCAACTTCACTGACTATGTTAGCACAATATCACGCTTTTCTGTTTGGATGACGAATAACGCCGCAAATAGTTTTTTTAGATGAACAAACCCAACAAGCACGAATTGACAGTTTTTTTGGTAAGTCAACTTCACTGACTACGTTAGCAAAATATCAGGCTTTTCTGTTTGGATGGCGAATAACGCGCAAATAGTTATTTTAAATGAACAAACCCACAAACACGGATTCACAGTTTTTTTTGGCAAGTCAACTTCACTGACTACGTTAGCACAATATCACGCTTTTCTGTTTGGATGGCGAATAACTCCGCAAATAGTTTTTTAAAACTAACAACCCCACAAACACGGATTCACAGTTTTTTTAGCAAGTCAACTTCACTGACTACGTTAGCACTGTAAGGCGAGTGCATCGACGTCGTTCACGTGGTCGCTTGCCCTCCCGGGCTCCGGGTGTTGGTGAAGGGGTACGGGCGAATCGCAGTGCGGTATCCTTGCTCCCACAGTCTTACTGCAGGGAACAAGGTCCGGCACAGGAAGTGGTCATGCGCCAGGTCCTTGAGACCTCTGGTGATGTCACTTCCCCCAGGCATTCACAGGAAGTATGTCAGGCATCACGCCCTGCCAATTAGCTCGTTGCTATTTAAACCCGGAGCTTCTGCTGGGCAGGGCCGGTGCCTTGTTGTTCATGTGCGACTGCTATTCGGTCCGGTCCCTTTGCTACTGACGCTGTATTGTGCCTTGTATGTTTGAGTGCCTTCTTGCACTGGTGCGTGGGCTCCCGTACCTGCTTCACTGTCTCAGTCTTTTCGTGTAATGTGAATTACTCTGAGTGGTTGAAGGCCACGCTTGTGGCCATGCCGTAGCTCCCTCCTGGAGCACGGGTACACGGTGGGCGTCGCCCGTCTGGAGGTCTGTGTAGCCAAAGCTCTGGCTCCAGTTTCAAGCGCTGTTGCGCAGTACCTGTTGGTGTAAGCTGTTACTTTACTATTGTGTATCTTGCCTCCTGTATTATTTCGCCCTTCGGAAGCGGTCGTTATTGTCCGGCTGCCCAGGGTTTGGGTCCATTGATCCCCAGTGATTCTGCCAAGTGGCAGAGTCACTTATTTATTTTATTTGTGCCTCAGTGGCCTAACAAGCACAATATCACGCTTTTCTGTTTGGATGGCGAATAAGACCACAAATAGTTATTTAAAACTAACAACCCCACAAACACGGATTTACAGTTTTTTTGGCAAGTCAACTTCACTGACTACGTTAGCACAATATCACGCTTTTCTGTTTGGATGGCGAATAACGAAGCAAATAGTTATTTAAAACTAACAACCCCACAAACACGGATTCACAGTTTTTTTGGCAAGTCAACTTCACTGACTAACTTAGCACAATATCACGCTTTTCTGTTTGCATGGCAAATAACGCCGCAAATAGTTTTTTAAAAGAACAACCCCACAAACACGGATTCACAGTTTTTTTGGCAATTCAACTACACTGAAGAATTTAGCACTATAGGCAAGCGCTATTTGTATGGTGAATAACGCTGCAACTATTTCTTTCACGTTTACAAGCTGCCAATCTCGGATTATATATGTTTTTCCCCAAAGCCAAAATATATATTTTTTTAATGTTTTTTTTTTTATTTTTTTATTTGAATTTTTTTTTATGTACCCCAAACAAGGTTCTGACCCTCTTACTGCACTACAAAAAAAGACGCTAGTGGTGCTTCTTTGAATAAAGCACCCCAAAACAGCCTTTAGAACAGAGTGCAGTGCTGTATAACAGGCTAACCCCTATGCCCACTCACTGCTGCTCAGTGTACCAGAATAGCATTTTCACTGCCTGATTTTCTGTCTAGAAATCGTGCCTCTCCTATCCCTGCAATTCAGATTATCTATCCCTGATCTCCTCATTTCTTTTCTTTAGTTTTTTTTTCACTTGCCCTATCTCTCCTGACGTCTGTCTCTGGTCTAAAATCAATAGCAAATGGCGGATTCCAGCGCTGCAGAGCTATTTATAGGGCAGAGATTTTGCAGGACCTGGCTGGCTGCTAATTGGCTACATGCATGTGATTGCATTGTGGGTGTTTACTTCTTTGTCCCAGAAATCCTTCCCCCATGTCATGCCATGTGGTTGTGGCCATTTTAGGAAAAAAAAAAAGATTTGTTACTACGAATCGCCATGAAATTCGCTTTCGTTGCGAATCGAAGTTTCCATGAAATTCGTAACGAATTCCACTTCGTCAGCTTCGATTCGCTCATCTCTACTTGTAACTGTTATTAGTTACCCAGACAACATAACTGTAGGGATTACTTTTAGGCTTCTGATACGAGTCTTTTGCATGCTTTTCATTGTATGATATGATCATTTGCCTTACTGCATGTGTTCTTCCTTGTCACGTGTTGAGCTGAAGATTCCTTTTAAGTCTGAAGGAATTATAATGGTTATGCACAATACCTCATTAACCTTAACACGTATCTGTTTCTGTGGGCGGGAGGTTGTTTGTAAAAGCTTTCGGTATATCAGTATATAGCTATTATTCAAGTGAAGTGGTTGTCCTTGTGTTATATTCTGCAGAGAAGCACCTTGACCTAAAACTGTCACAATTTGATGAATGCTACATTATGGGACTTGACCTATAGTTCCTGCAGTTTACCTGCTAGCGATTATCTTCTCCCAAGATATCTTATCATTTCATATTTCTTGGCACTAGAAGTTTAGATTGGTAATTTTGAAAGCCACAAAATGCTAAACTTAATCCCTGGTTGGTCATTGACTATTCCTGTAGGGATTTTCAATAGATGACATTTTTTTTTGTATTTCACGTTAGTCTGTATAGGATCCTAAGGTTTTGGAATTTTTGAAACCGCCTAATGGAACTTAGCTGATTGTGGGTCATGGCTATTGTCAAAAGAAGACGTATTGTAGACAGATAGAAAAAGTTTACTTTCTTCTCACTTTAGTACCTGTGTTCACCATAAATTTAAAAATGTCATGTTACTTTCTTCCACTGGCAGTGGACCCAATCAGATATCAGTACTAAAGAGTACTATTTATTTGTCAGGACTAATGTACAGTACTTGTGGCAAACTTGTATTCAATTTCTCCAGGAGGAAATTAATAGAGAAGCTGGAAAATAGAAGGTAGATTCATTAAACTATCTAAAAGAAAAAGACGGTGTTTTAGATGCCCGTTTTAATAAAGTCCTATAGCAGGTGGTGGATCGCCGAAGTTATGAAGAGGCGCTGCCCTCTTCATAACTCCAGCAGATCCTCTGCCAGTTCTAAATGTAAGGCAGCTTCCTAGCTGTCTTACATTTAGACCTCTTTTTACACCTGAAACAGAAGAAGCAAATGGTAAATCAGATGGGCCTACTGGCCCATCCCCTTCCCTGCCCACAGCACACCCACAATTTTAGACCGGCATGAGTGGGGAAAAGTTGCAGATGGTGGCGCAACTAACTATTGCACTACAATCTGCACCTGAAATATGGCGTAATATTGGCGTAGTTTAGTATAATAAATGACCCCCTTAGTTTCTATTTCTTATTCTGCTCTTGAAAAATGAAGCTGAGCTGTGATTGGTTGCTAAGGTTGCTAAAGTTTTTCTTTTAGATTATTTTCATAAATCTATCTCTATGGTGCTAGTATTATCTAAGCTTCACTATTTCCAAGTTACCCTTGACAGACTTAGTCATTGTGGAAAATGTAATATTTATTAGTAGAGATGAGCGAGCACTAAAATGCTCGGGTGCTCGTTATTCGAGACAAACTTTTACGGATGCTCGGGTGCTCATTTCGAGTAACGAACCCCATTGGATGGTAATTCGAAGGAGGAGGAGTAGGGGTTGGAGGAAGAGGCATGGTAAGTCTAAGAAACCGTAACCGAGGTAGGCCCCGCAATCCTCCAAGTGGGCAGTACATGAACGGCCCCAGGGTCAGACTCGGTCAGAGTGACCGAGCTACACGATGGTAGCAGGTAGAGCACAGGAAAAATTTAGCGTGGCCCTGTATGGCTGTGGCTGTCAATTTAGGTACGGTTGTCAACTATGAAATTGATCAAGTGGGGCATGTGTTGTATGTATTCTTCTCAGTTTAATACCGTATACGTCACCTATCCGGAAAAATAGTTTGGAGAGATAGAAAGAGAGGAAAAAGACATATTTTTAAAAGTGACGTTTAGTATAGATCAGTTAAAGAGAAAGAATGGATTTTATGAAATGGATTTGTATCACTGAGAGCAAAAAAACGTATTTTTTAATGTGACGTGCAGTATAGATCAATTACACAGAAACAACGGATTGTGGTCTGTGCAGACTGAGGTGCTGGACTGTAACTCACAGAATTGTTCCACTGAGCTGTATGAAATGGATTTGTATAACTGAGAGCAAAAGAACGTATTTTCTAATGTGACATGTTGTATCGATCACTTGGAGAGAAAAAGTGGAATGTGCAGACTTGGACTGCTATAGTGCAAACCACTATGGTGGTGACAACAGTGAGCAAGTGACACTGAGGGGCAGGCGAACCACATAAAAATTTTGTGTGACCCTGTATGGCAGCAGTGACAACAGAGTGACTGAGTTAGTATGTGGTAGCTGGTGAAGCACCCAAAAATTTAGCCTGACACAGCATGGTGGTTACACCACCAAAGACTTTTTTTTCTTTTCGGAGTACATAAAGTCGACCCTCAGCAAAAAAAAAATATTTTTAAATGTCGGTACTTACGCCTCCTGAAAAATTGTTTTGGACTGTCTGTTTGACGCTCCTGAAACATTGTTTTACAGTGTCTGTAGTTGACACTGCGGAAAAATTGTTTGGAGAGAGGGCCTGTAGGTGGCCCTCCTGAAAAATTGTTTAGAGAGAGGGCCTGTAGGTGGCCCTCCGGAAAAATTGTTTGGAGAGAGGGCCTGTAGGGGGCCCTCCGGAAAAAATTGTCATAAAAGAGTGCCAGTTGGCCCTCTAAAATATTGCGTTTTGGGTCAGCGTTAGGCAAAGACGACAAGGAGGAGGAGGAGTAGGAGGAGTAGAGAAGAGGAATCGGATACATAAGTAATGTTAATCTTTAGCTGCTTTCCCCCGGAGGAGATTTAAATTCCGTGGAAATCCAGAATTTGTTCATTTTAATAAGCGTCAGCCTGTCAGCGCTGTCAGTTGACAGGCGTGTACGCTTATCGGTGATGATGCCACCAGCTGCACTGAATACTCGCTCTGACAACACGCTAGCGGCAGGGCAGGCCAGCACCTCCAAGGTGTACAGCGCCAGTTCAGGCCACGTGTCCGGCTTTGAAACCCAGTAGTTGTATGGCGCAGAGTGATCGCTACGGACGTTGGTATGGTCAGCTAGGTACTCCCTCACCATCTTTCTGTAAAGCTCACCCCTACTCTGCCAAGACTGGGGACAGTTGACAGTGTCTTGCTGGGGTGACATAAAACTGGCAAAGGCCTTGGAGAGCGTTCCCCTGCCAGTGCTGGACAAGCTGCCTGCTCTCCTCCTCTCACCCGCTACTTGGCCCACAGAACCATGCCCTCTGCCGCTAGCGGCGTCAGATGGGAAGAATTGTTTCAGCTTGTGCACCAGGGCCTGTTGATATCTATTCACTCTCATACTCCTTTCCTCTGCAGGGATGAGAGTGGAAAGGTTCTGCTTGTACCGTGGGTCCAGGAGAGTGAACACCCAGTAATCGGCGTTTGATAAAATTCTTCTAACGCGAGGGTCACGGGATAGGCAGCCTAACATGAAGTGTGTCATGTGCGCCAGAGTCCCAACACGCAAGAATTCCCTCTCCTCATTGGCCTGACTCTCCATTTCCTCCTCCTCCTCCAAGTCCTCCTCTTCAGCCCATACACGCTCAAGAGTTAAGAAGGACTGAGCACTGGTACCCTCTTCTGTCTCGCCGACATTCTCCTCCTCTTCCTCCTCATCCTCATCCCCCTCCTCCGATACGTGCTGAGAAACAGACTGAAGGGTGCTCTGGCTATCAAGCGATGTATCTTCCTCCACCGTCTCTTGTGACAAGCGCAAAGCTTCCGACTTCATGCTGAGCAGTGAATTTTTCAACAGGCAAAGCAGCAGGATGGTGAGGCTGATAATGGCGGCATCGCCGCTGACCATCTGTGTTGACCCCTCAAAGTTGTTCAATACCTGGCAGATATCAGACATCCACGTCCACTCATTGTAGACTTGAGAAAGCTGACTGACCTGACTACCAGTTCTGGTGGAAGTTGACATCTGGCAGTCTACAATCTCTCTGCGCTGCTGGTAAACTCTGGGTAACATGTTTAATGTCAAATTCCATCTTGTGGGCACGTCGCACAGCAGTCGGTGAGCGGGCAGTTGTAGGCGGCGCTGCGCTGTCCTGAGAGTGGCAGCATCTGTGGTCGACTTGCGGAAATGCGCACAGATGTGGCGCACCTTGGTGAGCAAATCAGACAGATTGGGGTATGTCTTGAGGAACCGCTGAACTATGAGATTGAACACATGGGCCAGGCATGGCACATGTGTGAGTCTGCCAAGTTGCAGAGCCGCCACCAGGTTACGCCCGTTGTCACACACAACCATGCCTGGCTTGAGGTTCAGCGGTGTCAGCCACAGATCGGTCTGCGCCGTGATGCCCTGTAATAGTTTTTGGGCGGTGTGCTTTTTGTCACCTAAGCTCAGCAGTTTGAGCACCGCCTGCTGGCGCTTAGCCACGGCACTGCTGCTGCGCCTAGAGCTACCGACTGAAGGTGCCGTGCCCACGGATGGTAATTCGGAGGAGGAGGTGGAGGAGGAGGAGGGGTTGGAGGAGGAGGCATAGTACGTCTGAGAGACCATGACCGAGGTAGGCCCTGCAATCCTCGGTGTGGGCAGTATACATGAGCGGCCCCAGGGTCAGACTCGGTCCCAGCCTCCACCAAGTTAACCCAATGTGCCGTCAGTGATATATAGTGTCCCTGCCCGGCAGCACTTGTCCACGTGTCCGTGGTTAGGTGGACCTTCTCAGAAACAGCGTAGGTCAGGGAACAGATGATGTTCTGTGACACGTGCTGGTGTAGGGCTGGGATGGCACATCGGGAAAAATAGTGGCGGCTGGGGACCGAATACCGAAGGGGTTGCGAAAGGCCTCGGTCTCTACCAGCCTATAGGGCAGCATCTCCAGGCTTAGCAATTTGGAGATGTGGACGTTGAGGGCTTGGGCATGTGAGTGGGTGGAACTGTATTTCCTCTTGCGCTCCAGCGTCTGCTGCAAAGACAGCTGAACGCTGTGCAGGGATACATTGCTGGACGCTGTGGAGGATCGTGGAGGCGAAGGTGTGGTTTTCCGGCGGGAGGCGCTCGTGCCGGGGTCCCGGGCAGGGGGTTGACCAGCAGAGGCAGCGAGTGACAAAGGGGAAGGAGCAGTGGTGTGACCCGCAGGAGGTGAACGGCCTTGGTTCCATTGAGTGGGGTGTTTAGCACTCATATGCCTGCGCATGCTGGTGGTGGTTAGGCTAGTAGTGGTGGCACCCCTGCTGATCCTGGTGTGGCACAGGTTGCACACCACAGTCCGTCGATCATCCTTAATTTCTTTAAAGAACCTCCAGACTTGCGAACATCTAGGCCTCGCCACAGGAGCTTCACTACATGAAACAGTTGCTGCTGATGCACCAGCTCTGGCCCTGCTTCTCCCTCTGGCCACATCACTGCCTCTTCCATCCTGTTACGGTGCAGCACTCGCATCCGCCTCAGAAGCACTGTCTTCACTCGGCTTATCAACCCAGCTTGGGTCAGTCACCTCGTCATCCTCCGATTCCTCAGTCTGCTCCCCCCTCGGACTTCCTGCCCTGACAACAACTTCACCACTGTCTGACAACCGTGTCTCCTCATCGTCCGACACCTCTTTACACACTTCTTCCACTAAGTCAACAATGTCATCACCCACAGACTGTGACAGTTGGAAAACTTGGGCATCGGGAAAGAGGTCAGCAGCAACCTGAGAAGTGGTTTGTGACTCTGGGAAGGGTCCGTAAAACAGTTCCTCAGAGTATGCCGGATCGCATTCCAAATTTTCCTGGGAGGGGGCAGACTGGGGGGAAGGAGGTTGAGGTGGAGGAGCCAGAGGAGTGCTCCCTTGGGTAATGTGGGTGGACTGCGTGGAAGACTGACTGGTGGACAAATTACTTGAAGCATTGTCCGCAATCCACAACATCACCTGTTCACAGTGTTGTGGTTTCAACAGTGCTCTACCACGTGTCCCTGTAAGTTCAGACATGAAGCTAGGGAGTGTAGCTCTGCGGCGTTTCCCTGCTCCCTCATCAGCAGGTATTGTCTCACCCTGCCCAGGACCATGGCCTCTGCCCCCTGCAGTAATTGAATGCCCACACCCACGCCCACGCCCTCGTCCTCGACCCTTAGCCCTGGGGTTCAACATTTTCTGTGTATAAGTGTATTATATATACAAAAAAAAAAATGGGCCTGCTGTACTGAAACCCACAAACTTATTCAATCTGAACAAGTTAATATATAGGTGGATAAGTTAGAGCAAAATTACGTATTTTATTATGTACCGTGCAGTATGGAGCAATAACACTGAAACTATTAGATTAGGCAGACTTGGTCTGCTTCACTGCAACCCAGACAAATGTCGCACAGAGATTTTTCTAATGTAGCTGTATCAGTGAGAGCAAATGACCTTATTTGATTACGTGACGTACAGTATGGGTCACCTGAACAGGAAATACGGATTGTGGTTTGTGGTGACTGGCCAGCTGAACTGTGACACACAGAATGGTTCCACACAGCTGTATGAAGTGGATTTATATCACTGAGGTTTTAAAAAAAACAAAAAAAAAAACAAAGTTTTTTTTTTTTTTGTTGGAACGGAGTGGTTCCACACAGCTGTATGAAATGGATTTGTATCACTGAGAGCAAACAAAAGGATTTTGTACTGTGACTTCCACTAACTATCAGTTAGGCAGAAAAAAATCTTCTGCAGACTGTGCCTATTTCAATGAAACACAAAAAAATTGCCCCACTTAGTTGTTTGAAATGGATGTGTGTCACTGAGAGCCAAAAAATAAACTTTTTCCAGTCTCCCTGCAAAATGCTGCAAATATGTCGGTAGCTGCACTACTAGTGCCAGCAAGCCCAACCACAAGCAGATAAAAAAAGGGTCTTGTAGCCCTAACAAGGGCTGTTGGGTTCTTTTAGAATCACTCCTGCCTAACACAAATCTAGTAGAACACCCTAACACTCTCCCTGTATCACACTGCAGATCTGTCCCTAACGGCATCCAGGCAGCGACTGAGCCGAGCACCGCGGGCAGTCACTAGTATATTCCAGGGTCACCTGATCAGGCCAGCCAACCCCTGCTATCGACATGTAAGGGCCCCACGTGATGCTGGGTGTACTGGAGAGTCTCCTGGCTTGTGATTGGCTGAGTTTATAGCCGCCAAAAATTCAAAAGGCGGGAGATGCCATTTCCTCGAGCATGGCGAGATACTCGTCCGAGTAACGAGCACTTACGAGTACCCTAATACTCAAACGAGTATCAAGCTCGGACGAGTATGCTCGCTCATCTCTATTTATTAGCCATACATTTTTTTTTTATTCGTTACCAAATATACCAAGTACAATGTGTTATTCCTGAAACTACCTTTTTGACTACTTTTATTGGATTTATGTGAGCTTTAAACCTGTATGACATCATGAGCACATTTGGTAGCTAGGTGCCTCCTCTGTGAAATTGTACAGTACATTCTTCTATGAGATATATGGCATAGAGAAGAGGGTTGATCCTCTAGTTGTATACAGCATTATGTTAGTCTATTTGAGTATACAGTATACTGTAGTTTCTAAGGAGCATTGTAAGCACCTAAGCACCAACAGGATGAGACATGACAACACGCAACTTCACCATTTTCAGTTCTGGAGTGGTTAGAACAGTGTTTCAGTTTTCAATAATTATTAATTTCATACATCAACAACCTATTGTCATGTGAAAGCCATGACAAGTTGTCAGGCTATGCTAAAACTGCAACTCACAGCAGGTTTTGACCTTTGGCATTTTCAGACTGGATGCATATACTGTCATTCCTAGAAAGTCTTTTTTGGCAACTGCAGTAAAGACTTCATGAAAATATGAAGTTGGTGGGCAGCACCTGTAACGACTATGTACACCTTTGGGGAATTTTTATTTTTGCATTGTACTAGTTTTGAGCTAAAAATCTTTTTTTTTTTCAATTGGTCCTTACAGCCTTGAGATTCTATAGTAGCCGGCTCTGAATCTTCATTCTGTTCTATCAGGCAGCTCAGCTGATGGCTTCTTATATTTAATCTCTGACCTCCTAAACACTCATTATAGCTTAATTTTTATCTTACCCATATGAATGTGGCTTAAGACTGTATTACACTTGCTGATTTTTCACCAAATGATTGCTAACGAGTATTCATATGAACGCTCGTTAGTGATCGTCTTGCAGTATGATACTGCGATTGCCCAATGAACGAGGCAACGCTCGTTCATCGCGCAATTGTGCTTTTTAAGCATGCTTACAAATCATTGCTGGCGGCAGATCGTGCTGTCTAATTACAATCTGCCACTGGCAAACCACTAAGCAGCATGGGAATGAGCGATGGCATAGCTATTGCTCCTCCCCATGCTGCAGAGGACATCACTGCATGTAATAGCAGCGGTCTTCTCCATTAGCTAGCAAGAGAATACCAGGAGGGAACGCTTCCCTCCTGACAATTGCTTTCTCAATCAGCCTGTTTAAAACAGGCTTTAAGTAACTGTTTTTGACCTTTTAGTGACCTTTTGGATTTTTTTAGATGAGGGCACAAAGTGAAATTGAAAGTACCATTCACAGAGGTAGACAACAGTTAACCCTGTGTGACAGAATGGCTCAATATTTTTAATAAAGACCGATTGAAAAAAATATTTTAGCCCAAAATTAGTAAAATGCAATCATAAAAAAGGTGTATATAACCTTTAACTGTAAACCGCATTACTGCGTCTATGTAGTTTCTTCCTTTGTTTATGTATGGTTTTCTGTTTGCCTATGTGCAGCCATGCATAGAATTGCTCTTTGTAAGTTCATACATTGATTATATGTCTGCATTTCAGTGCATCATTATAAGATAAATATGTCTTAGGCTGGGTTCACATCATGTTTTTGCCCTTCGTTTAACATACACATTGGGGAAAAAGAAAGCAAAAGCGTAGTACACTACACTATTCCATCCTGCAGAGTACAGTAAAAAAAATCCACATATTAACGTATATATATATATATATATATATATATATATATATATATACAATGGAACTTTATGGTAACAGATACCACTGTATGGCATCCATATACTTTTTATATACGTTAGGAATAAGAAAAAAACATGATGTGAACCCAGTCTAAACTGCATATTTTAGATCTTTTTACTTCACATTGCTGTCCATTTCCTTGCTTCATTCTTATAAATTGGATAGACAGGGCTAATTCTTTGTGTTATGAGAGCTGAACTTTCTGTCTGAAACTAATCAGCTGCTTCTCATCACCACTCACAGCATAAGGCCCCATTCACACGTCCGTATAATGTGTCCGCATCCTCTCCGCATCCGTTTCCGCAATTGCGGACAATTATGCGGATAGGATGCGGATCCATTCATTTCAATGGGTCCCGAAAAAATGCGGACAGTACACCATGTGGTGTCCGTATCCGTGTGTCCGTTCCGACTGTCCGCATAAAGAAATCCTCCTGTCCTACTTTTCTCCCGAATTGCGGTCCGTAGCACAATGAAAGTCTATGGATCCGCAAAAAATGCTGAAGACATGCGGAAAGGCATCCGCATGTCATCCGTATTTGCGGATTCCGTTCCAGGAGGGGTGAAAAAAAAGGATGTTATTCATCCTTCCGTTTTTTGCGGAAAAAACGGAACGGATGTCCTGGAAAAACTGAGTTTTTTGTGGAACAACGGATCCGCAAAAAACTGACCGTTTTCCAGGATGTGCAAAAATACAGACGTGTGAATGGGGCCTAAGTCTCACATACAAGTTAAAGCAAGGGGACTGTATCATATTCCACCTCCCTTGCCACAGCATTGGTCTCACCCAGACACTATGAGAGAGATACTACCATAGCTTCCCCTCATATGCCTTTCCTATGCCTTATATTTTAAGTTTTACCTTAGATAGCTTGTTTGTGAGTGAGAAAGTTTCTGAATATTTGCAGATAGGCCTCAGGCTGCGGGAAGGTAAAGAAAATGCCACTTACCCCTAATAAGATACACTATAAAGTATTGGGATACACCTCTTAGTGTTTATAAAATTTAGGACCTAGCCATGCAGTCTGACTTTACATTTGTCAAAAATTGTGTCACTATACAGCTCACCAAATTTGAGCATCATTTCTTTCATTGTAAATATTCCATCATCAATTGTGATTGTTATTAATACACTGTTGACTGAACAAATAGAGAGTTTAAAACATTATCTGGCATTAACTTTAGCACAAGAACTGTGCACCAGGAGCTTGTGGTCAAACAGCTGCATGCAAGCCTTACATCAAAAGCACATCTGGCAGTCCGATGGTTGGGTCTGGGTTTTGCCAGGAGAGCATTACCTTCCTGCAGTGGCGTAACTACAACTGACTGGGCCCCACAGCAAATTTTTTAACGGGCCCCCACCCACCAGCAACTTCTTTGCAACCCCCAACTCACGTGCAACCCCCATTCCTGTGGCAAATCAAAACTGAACTCAAAAACAAGCCGCTCCTCCTACAGTGTCACTGTATATAATGTCATTGTATAATACTGTTGAGGGGCCCCTGACAATAAAATCTTTTAGTCTTCCTCCTTAGGGGGGCCCCTTTGTGGGTCTGGGCCCCAAAGCAGTCGCTTCCCCTGCTTCCCCTATAGCTACGCCCCTGCCTTCCTGACTGCATTGTCAGTAAGGTTTTGATGTCAGAGATAATAATATGGGGCCATGACCTCAGCCCCATCAAACACCTATGGGATGAACTAGAATGTAGATTGTTTAGCCAGACCCAGATTGTTGAGTCTGACTTTACAAATGATCTTCTGAATCAATTGGCAAACATTCCCATAGAAACACTCCAGAATTTTGTAAAAAAAAAGTGATTTCTGTTTTAGCTACAAAGGGGAGATAAATTCCATATTAATGTTTATGGATTTTGAATGGGATGTCATAAAAGCTCCTGTAGGTGTACTGTCAAGGTGTCCCAATACTTGTCTATATAGTGTATACCATAAAAATGTGAATGTTTATGTATACATATATCCTTCCTTACCTTTCTCTTGACTGGACATAGTTCAAGATGTTATGTGATATACAGTGTGGGCCATTTATATGGATACACCTATATAAAATGGGAATGGTTGGTGATATTAACTTCCTGTTTGTGGCACATTAGTATATGGAAGGGGGGAAACTTTTCAAGATGGGTGGTGACCATGGCGGACATTTTGAAGTCAGACATTTTGGATCCAACTTTAGTTTTTCAATGGGAAGAGGGTCATGTGACACATCAAACTTATTGAAAATTTCACAAGAAAAACAATGGTGTGCTTGGTTTTAACGTAACTTTATTTGTTCATGAGTTATTTACAAGTTTCTGACCACTTATAAAATGTGCTCAAAGTGCTGCCCATTGTGTTGGATTGTCAATGCAACCCTCTTCTCCCACTCTTCACACACTGATAGCAACACCGCAGAAGAAATGCTAGCACAGGCTTCCAGTATCCATAGTTTCAGGTGCTGCACATCTCGTATCTTCACAGCATAGACAATTGCCTTCAGATGACCCCAAAGATAAAAGTCTAAGTGGGTCAAATCGGGAGACCTTGGGGGCCATTCAACTGCTACATGATGATGTGTTTCCCTCTTTATACACTGAAGCTGGCACGATCCTTGAGTTTTTCCAGCAAGATGGTGCACCACCACATTATGGGTGTCAGGTTCGAGCATTCCTAGATGAACAGTTTCCTGGAAAGTGGATTAGTCGTCGTGGGCCAGTTGAATGGCCCCCAAGGTCCAACACAATGGGCAGTACTTTGAACACATTTTATAAGTGGTCAGAAACTTGTAAATAACTCATGAAATAATAAAGTTACGTTAAAACCAAGCACGCCACTGTTTTTCTTGTGAAATTCTCAATAAGTTTAATGTGTCACATGACCCTCTTCCCATTGAAAAAAACTAAAGTTGGATCCAAAATGGCTGACTTCAAAATGGCCACCATGGTCACCACCCATCTTGAAAAGTTTTCCCCCTCCCATATTCTAATGTGCCACAAACAGGAAGTTAATATTACCAATCATTCCCATTTTATTTAGGCGTATCCATATAAATGGCCCACCCTGTATAATCAGGCTTGAAAAAAAATCATGATTTTGAGATATTTTGTCTTGATATGTTTATGCTATATGTGTTTATATGTGGCCACCCAGTGGTTGTCATGTGAATTGCAGCCTGTCAACATCTATAAAGATGCACTGTCTGCACCACTGTGATAAATTAGTCTCATGTTCTGCATGTCTCCTCTAGATTCATGCTATCTTTATTTCTGCCTGATATGTATAGCTCTAGACATTTTTTTTTTAAATAAGTATCTTTCTTCCATTTTTGAGCCAAGAACGTGTAATCATTGATGAGTAAATCATAGTAATTATTACAACACTGATAACTAGAAATGCGCAGATGAATCCCTTTAGTTAAAAGGTTAAACCAGAACATTGCCTTTTGCTTTCCTGGCAAGCATTACACCACCAAGTATTAAGTTTTTCCAGACCATGACTAATGTAACATCTGTCATATTGGTACCTCTCGTCTGCAGGGTTTTCAGACATCAGTGAAATGAGCATCTTTTGTAAAAGTAAATTCTCTTTTTATAAAACCTATAACTATCTGACCTGATGGTCATCAGTCAGCACAAAAAAACTGTTCATTTACTTCAAAATAAAAGTATACCAAAGCATAATCACAAACCACTTGATTTCTATCACATCAGACAATCTGCAAAGCTTCGTAGTGCTACCTAATGTCATCTTTTTAATGATGCAACAATAGACATTATGCTTTCAGTTGTCAGACGCCCACACACATTGCCTCCCACACACTGCCAGTACCAACAATAACCAGCACATTCTACTCTTTACTGTTCTGAAGTTGGAAGGAAATGCAGCTCTTATCATAAGAAAATACTTGAAAATAGCAGCAATGTTAATATTTTCTTCTAGAAAACTTGAACAAATTAGACACACCAGAATATGTATATATATATATATATATATATATATATATATATATATATATATATATATATATATATATATATTATATAAAGCTGAGTGTATGTATGTATGTATGTATGTATGTCCGCTAAAGGAACCGTCGCAGCTACAGTCATGAAATTTGGCACACAGGTACATCAGGTGTTTGGGAAAGTTTTAGATCAGGTCTCAGCTCTCCAGGACGTACCGTTCCTGATATATTCCCAAAAAAATTAATTAGCCAATAGAAGCTTGGTCACATGACCCTTATCAGCCAATAGAAGCTCGTAGGCAGTTAGTCTCTACACACCAGGTTTCCATAACAACTCAGCCATTTTCCTTCATTGCTGTAGGTCTGCTTTAAAGGCGCAGAGCGCTGTGGATGACACTGTTAAAGGGGCATTCCGGTCACCATAAATATAACTTTAGACTAACTCATAATCAATCATTACCTAATATAATGTAAATTTCACATATTTACCATTCAGTAGTAATAAAAGATGTTTTCTTCCACTGCTCACCCACTGTTTCCCCATAAATTACCATGGTTTCGACCTGTAATTCAGACCACGCTCCAAAGAAGCACTTAAAATCCCTACCCCCAGGTCCAGCTAAGGCACGCCCCCGACTCGGTCAGCCCACACCCCCTTCCACTCCGCAGCCGACGGGGATTGAAAAAATGAAGGGGTGGGAGGGAGGGGGAATTTCTCCCTGCAGCTCATGATCAGACTGCACAGTGCTGCTGTCTGAGAGTGAGCTGTTTAAAAGGACATCTCTGTCATCTGTCCAGGCCCCATGCCGGACGGTGAACAGGGAGTCTGAAAGCCAGACTGTCCAGCCTAAAACCAGACCTCTGGCCACTCTAGGGGCAGGCTGATGTTAGGGTGGCCAGACGTCCGGTTTTAGGCTGGACAGTCTGGTTTTCTGGCTCCCTGTCCTCCGTCTGGCGCAGTGTCTGGATGGATGCAGAGATGTCCACCCTTTCAGTAGCTCACGCTCAGACAGCTTCTGTGTCTTCACAGAGTCAGTGGGGCGTGGCCTCATGTTTAGGGGTGTGGCTTCATGGGGGCCGTGAGGTCTGGCTCTCTGGGGTGAAGACAGTGGCCACCCTAGCTGCTGTGGAGGTCACAGTTAAAGGAGAGGGCGCTGTAGAGGTCACTCTCAATATCTTTTAACGACATACACACAAACATTAAATGAAATAGATGAAATATACCCGGGCGCAGCCGGGTCCTTCTGCTAGCATATATATATATATATATATATATATATATATATATATATATATATATATCCGAGATAAAATGACTCTGATAACTCTGATATTTTATGTGCATGTAAACATGCTGTGAGAATTCAATTTCAAGCCCACAAATGTATTATCGAAGCAGAAGCAAGAATAACACATTTTCAGCAGAGTAAGCCAATTCCAAAACAATAACATCGAAAATTTGTTAAAAAAAAACAAAAACAAAATAAAATCAATATTGCAGGCGTTCATCTCATTGGTTCAGTGCTTGCAGAAATATTTTTACTTTTATATTAATTTACAATAGTAGAGGGAATTATGTTGGCCCATATTTCTGCTCAATTGCCCTGCATGATGTGCTATAACTTAAGGTAATAGTTCTGTTTTATAATAAACTAGTAGTAAACTCTAAAATACTGTATATTATATTTCCAGATCATTGAAATGATTATTTCTTTATAGTTTACTTTTATTATATGTTTTTATGTTTAATGCAGAATATATATTGACACAAAGAAAAGGCACAAGGATCACAAAGAGGATGGCGAATAACATTGATGGTCTGTACGATGGGGTGAAGCTTCACATGCATATTATAGTCTCCATTACAGAGATAGAGTGGGTGGTAGATAGGAAGGGGCATTTTATGTTTAGGAATTACAGTTATACGGGTTTGTATATACACATTGGAAAGTTACTATCTCCCAGCAAGACTATTACATTCAATCAGTAGAGGGGAATAAATCTGGTCAATGAGAGCTGCATATGATTATGTCCAGGGGCGTAACTACTATAGCGGCAGACCCTGCGACTGCTATGGGGCCCCAGGCAAGAGGGGGCCCGGTCTTAGTTGGAATCATCCCCTTTTCTACTGGAGTTGAAAACTTGGTCAGGACTCTACCCTCTAAAGGAACAACTTTTAGCAAATGAGGCAGTGGAAAAAATGGCACAACGGTCATTGAAAAGGGTTTAGCCAGAAACCCTTATGTCCTTTGTGGGGGGCTTGGTTTGATCCTTGCTATGGGGCTCTTACTTTTCTACGTACACTACTGTTATGATTTATATACCTTTGACACTTGACATTTTTCTTTTGGGCAAACGTTTGAGTACTGCTGTGGATTTCATTACAATAGCTGTTCCTATTCAGAGGTCATGGGTAATTTCCATGATACAGTTTTAGTAAAGAAAGCATGTTCATTTTGTAATGTAAAGTTATACAATGCTTTAATATTCTCACTGTTTACAACATCTCTGCTTCTGTCTTTGAACATAGAGTTTCACAGTTTACGTGCTAAAAAATCTGTCCTAGTCATGGGATGTTCACACTGACGCACACTTGCATTTGCAAGTGAGAGTTTGGAAAACTTTACTTTGGACACATTTTTAACACTTTCTGGTTCCCGTTCAAAGGCTACAAGCAGAAATCTTGAGAACTGAGAGCGATAACAAAGTACAGTACATCAGAAGATTGTCTTGCCTTATACAATGAAGATATTAAGTGGCGTGCCACATTTACTTCTGCATCCATGATTGTTTAGGAGTCTTGTTATGATGGTGTCCTATTTAATAAAGTGGGGAATTGGCTAAAAAATGGACTATTGGTTGCTATGTAGATCAATCGTAGATGATACATCTAGCAATGATGTTAGTAAGTATGAAACGATGAAGTGACTAGTATTTCATACTTTGAAAGTAAATAGTGAAATACTTGAAGACTAATCAGATTTAACTGAAGAACATTCGTCAGTTGGCTTCCATTATTTTATCAAAAGGTAAATCTAGAGTGTTGGACCTGGTAGCAGCTGAATGTCTCCATTTTAGTATATCTGTTAGTTTTGTTTTTTTTTTTAATTTAGATAATTTTATAATTCTACATCCATGAATTTCAAACGATTTCTTTACAGGAGTTGGTACTTCATTTTTCTGTTAAAGACTTCTAAATTCTTACTGTCACCCTCCATATTGCAAAATTATAAATTGCCGGTTCCATATATCCAACACTAATTGGAGGTTTACTGAACACAAGCCTAGCTGCATAACAATCAACAATAGGTGGAACGAAATGACAGCTCTTCTTGCTGGAGCACCGTGGCCCCTTTACTACAATACATACCATAGCATAGAGACATTCATGCACATACAACTGAAACTCAGTGGACATGGCTGCAGTGACAGGGAAGTGTGTCACTGTGTTGGTTCCGTAGCATGCTAAAGGCCATCAATCTAAATCTGAAAGGGCTTGGCCACTACAGGGTGTAAAATCTCTACATCTGTGTGTGTGTGTACCTGGGCAGAAGAGTATGCTGCTGCCCAGCACAATAATTTTGGTGGCCATATCAGTGATGTTTTTACTTGATGAACGAGTAGTTGCTCAATCAGGTGATTGATGCCACCTTTACACAAGTCAGTTATCTGGAATGAGCATTCATATGAACATTTATGCCTGATAATCTGGCAGTGTAAAGGGGACTTTAACCTATGAGCTATGCTTAGAGCCTCTCTAAATGAAAATTAATTCATTTCTGACCCAAACTACATATATTTAATATTATTGTTCACGGGAGAGCTTAGACCTTTCTTTCATGCCATTAGATATAATATTTTAAAAAGTAAATATTTAAGGTAAAAAATTGAAAATTATGAAAAACAAAATGTATATTTTTCCTTTCATATGATTTTTTTTTTTTTACAAAAGATTTCAAGACCAAACAGTTCTAAAACCTTTATATTTATTTGTAGTGTACTGTTTGTACGATATGTTTTAACTGTGAAAATGGATACTATTTCTGTGATTTAACTACTGGCTGGGCTCAACACATAACTTCAAATGACAGGAGCGCATATTGTATTTTGGCAGACTTTTTTTTTCTCTTGCTGGTTCTATGGCACCGTACTGGCAGTAAAGATGTTGTACAGGGTTAAAATATTAGAAACTCCTTCAAAGTGACTTTTTATGTTGACCCCTAAGGCAGAGATGGCCAATCTGAGGCTCTCCAGCTGTTGCAAAACTACTATTAGCATGCCCAGACTGCCTACAGCTATCAGCCGACAGCCGGACATGGTGGGAGTTGTAGTTTTACAACAGCTGGAGAGCCATAGGTTGGCCCTGCCTACCCTAAGTTATTAATCTTGGGGAAATTTGGACAGTTTAAGTTTTTGGCTCTTTTTTTACATTTCTTTTTTAATAATATACGTGCATTTGTATATTTTAAGCAAAAATCCCCTCCTCCCTCTATGCTAACTATACTAAATATAGATAAAATAAAAACCTATATTTAAAAAAAGTAAAAGAAAGTGGGAAAAATGTGTGTACCTTTGTAGCTATAACTTTCTTATTTTACTATTGATTTTTCTATTTTCTTTTCTTTTTTGAATGAAAAAAGCAAATACTCTCTTTCTGTTACAGTCAGGGCAAGAAGGGCTTAATTAACAGACCAAAGGCTGACAATTAATTTTGAAGCCAGCTGGACACACTTTCACATCAAGAAGAGCAAGCCCGTGACAGCTCTTTTCATTTTACATTGTGATGGATCGCTATAACCGGCTTTTACAGTGATATCACTCAGGGAGACCACTTTGCTTGGTCTCCGGGATGCTTTCTGTGACCATAGATGTCTAATGACAGCATGGTTACAGAGATGTACAGCACTGCTGGGCCTAGCCAGGTCATAATTTAGCACAACACTTTTATACATGCGTTTACAAATAAAACCGCCACAAAGTATATAGTCGTATGGTGGTAACCAAAAGGTTAATTACTAGAGATGAGTGAGCACTAAAATGCTCGGGTGCTCATTATTCGAGTCGAACTTTTCCCCATGCTCGGGTGCTCGTTTCGAATAACGAACCCCATTGAAGTCAATGGGAGACTCGAGCAGGAGACCAAGGCTCTGCCTAGGGAAGGCTGGGTGAAAACCTGGAAACCTCAGAAAATGATGGAAACACCACGGAAATGGACAGGAAACTGCAGGGGCAGCATGCATGGATGCCTCTGAGGCTGCCTAATCCCACCATTACCCCAAATTCTCAGGCAACAGCCTGGTGGTTACCCTCATGGCAATTGTGCTCACCAGACCAAGAAAGGCGAGGCAAATACCCATCACATGTTAGGGAAGCACCCAACTAGGTGCAACGAAGGTCCATCACCGCCTGCAGGTGACACCACTGCTCATGCTGGCACTGCTGTGCTATCCCCCTCCTAACGACACAGGCATAAGCTTGACACATCATGGTGACCGCGTAGTGACACCAACAAGTGACCAAGTTAGATTGAGGTAGTCAAATGTCTGTAGGCGAGCCTCCAAAAAATTTGTTTTGGAGTGTCCGAAGTTGACCCTCCTAAAAAATTGTTTAGGAGTGTCTGTAGTTGACCCTTCTGTAAAATATTTTATTTGTTTTTCCTGTTATTAGTTAATGTACAACCCATGGCTGGCATGGTGGGAATATATAGGGAAGCACCCAACTAGGTGCAATGAAGGTCCATCACCCATGCCCATGCTGGCACTGCTCTCCTATCCCCAGCCACACGATGCAGGCATAAGCCTGACACAGCATGGCGGTGACACCAACAATTGACCAAGTTACATGAGGTAGCAGGTGAGCCACCCAAAAATTTAGCCAGACGCAGCATGGCGGTGACAACAGAGTGACCGAGTTAGACTAAGGTAGCAGGAGGTGAAGCATCCTCCAAGTGGGCAGTACATGAGCGGCCCCAGGGTCAGACTCGGTCAGAGTATGTGAAATGTTCAGGGTGGCCAAACGCCGGGCTCGACGGCGGATCCGTTTCGGGTTATCGATTGTCGAAATGTTGGCTGACATCAAGTTTAGTATCTGTTCTTATCAGTTGCTGTGGTGGTAAAGTGGTGAGCATAGCTGCTTCCCAAGCAGTTGACCCGGGTTCGATTCCCGTCTATCGCAGGAGGCAATTAAAAGAAGAACCAAATAAAAATCAGTACAATATCTAATACGTCCCCTACCCGGGTAAATTGTTTGGAGAGAGGGCCTGTAGGTGGGGGGCAGGCTGGGGGGAAGGAGGTTGAGCTGGAAGAGCCAGAGGAGTGCCCCCTGGGCTAGCGTGTGTGGAGGTGACAACAGCCAGATGGAGTTCGAATGACGACGCAGGACCCCAACTTAAAAATTTAGCATCAACTGGTACAATTGTCAATTATGAGCTCGATCAAGTGTGGCATGTGTTCTATGTATTCTTCTCAGTTTAATACAGTATATGGCAGCTATCCAGAAAAATAGTTTGGAGAGAGAGAAAGATAGGAAAAAGACGTAAAATGTTTGGAGAGAGGGCCTGTAGGTGGACCTCTGGAAAAATTGTTTGTAGAGAGGGCCTGTAGGTGGACCTCTGGAAAAATTGTTTGGAGAGAGGGCCTGTAGGTGGAGAGAGGGCCTGTAGGTGGACCTCCGGAAAAATTGTTTGGAGAGAGGGCCTGTAGGTGGACCTCCGGAAAAATTGTTTGGAGAGAGGGCCTGTAGGTGGACCTCCGGAAAAATTGTTTGGAGAGAGGGCCTGTAGGTGGACCTCTGGAAAAATTGTTTGGAGAGAGGGCCTGTAGGTGGACCTCTGGAAAAATTGTTTGAAGAGAGGGCCTGTAGGGGGCCCTCCTGAAAAATTGTGGTAAAAGAGTGCCAGTTGGACCTCTAAAAAATGGCGTTTTTTTGTCAGCGTTAGGCAAAGACGACAAGGAGGAGGAGTAGGAGGAGTAGAGAAGAGGAATCGGATACATAAGTTATTTAAATCTTTAGCTGCTTTCCCCCGGAGGAGATTTGAATTCCGGTGAAATCCAGGCTTTGTTCATTTTAATAAGCGTCAGCCTGTCAGCGCTGTCAGTTGACAGGCGTGTATGCTTATCGGTGATGACGCCACCAGCTGCACTGAATACCCGCTCTGACAGCACGCTAGCGGCAGGGCAGGCCAGCACCTCCAAGGCGTACAGCGCCAGTTCAGGCCACGTGTCCAGCTTTGAAACCCAGTAGTTGTATGTAGCAGAGTGATCGCTATGGACGTTGGTATGGTCAGCTAGGTACTCCCTCACCATCTTTCTGTACAGCTCCCCCCTACTCTGCCTAGACTGGGGACAGGTGACAGTGTCTTGTGGGGTGACATAAAACTGGCAAAGGCCTTGGAGAGCGTTCCCCTGCCAGTGCTGGACAAGCTGCCTGCTTGGCTCCTCTCCCCCGCTACTTGGCCCACAGAACCATGCCCTCTGCCGCTAGCGGCGTCAGATGGGAAGGATTGTTTCAGCTTGTGCACCAGGGCCTGTTGATATCTAGTCACTCTCATACTCCTTTCCTCTGCAGGGATGAGAGTGGAAAGGTTCTGCTTGTACCGTTGGTCCAAGAGAGAGAACACCCAGTAATCGGTGTTTGAAAAAATGCTTCTAACGCGAGGGTCATGGGATAGGCAGCCTAACATGAAGTCTGCCATGTGTGCCAGAGTACCAACATGTAAGAATTCCCTCTCCTCACTGGCCTGACTCTCCATTTCCTCCTCCTCCTCCAAGTCCTCCTCTTCAGCCCATACACGCTCAAGAGTTAAGGACTGAGAACTGGTACCCTCTTCTGTCTCGCCGACATTCTCCTGCTCTTCCTCCTCATCCCCCTCCTCCGATACACGCTGACAAACAGACCGGAGGGTGCTCTGGCTATCAAGCGATGTATCTTCCTCCACCGTCTCTTGTGACAAGCGCAAAGCATCCGACTTGATGCTGAGCAGTGAGTTTTTCAACAGGCAAAGCAGCGGGATGGTGAGGCTGATAATGGCGGCATCGCCGCTGACCATCTGTGTTGACTCCTCAAAGTTGCTCAACACCTGGCAGATATCAGACATCCACGTCCACTCCTCATTGTAGACTTGAGGAATCTGAGTGACCTGACTACCAGTTCTGGTGGAAGTTGACATCTGGCAGTCTAGAATCGCTCTGCGCTGCTGGTAAACTCTGGATATCATGTTTAATGTCGAATTCCATCTTGTGGGCACGTCGCACAACAGTCGGTGAGCGGGCAGTTGTAGGCGTCGCTGCGCTGCCCTGAGAGTGGCAGCATCTGTGGTCGACTTGCGGAAATGCGCACAGATGCGGCGCACCTTGGTGAGCAAATAAGACAGATTGGGGTATGTCTTAAAGAACCGCTGAACTATTAGATTGAACACGTGGGCCAGGCATGGCACGTGTCAGTCTGCCGAGTTGCAGAGCTGCCACCAGGTTACGCCCGTTGTCACACACAACCATGCCTGGCTTGAGGTTCAGCGGTGCCAGCCACACATCGGTCTGCGCCGTGATGCCCTGTAACAGCTCTTGGGTGGTGTGCCTTTTGTCATCTAAGCTCAGCAGTTTTAGCACCGACTGCTGGCGCTTAGCCACGGCACTGCTGCTGCGCCTAGAGCTACCGACTGAAGGCGCCGTGCCCACAGATGGTAATTCGGTGGAGGAGGAGGAGGGGTCGGAGGAGGAGGCATAGTACATCTGAGAGACCGTGACCGAGGTAGGCCCCGCAATCCTCGGTGTGGGCAGTACATGAGCGGCCCCAGGGTCAGTCTTGGTCCCAGCCTCCACAAAGTTAACCCAAAGATATAGTGTCCCTGCCTGGCAGCACTTGTCCATGTGTTCATGGTTAGGTGGACCTTCTCAGAAACAGCGTTGGTCAGGGCACGGATGATGTTCTGTGACACGTGCTGGTGTAGGGCTGGGAGGGCACATCGGGAAAAATAGTGGCGGCTGGGGACCGAATACCGAGGGGCAGCCACCGCCATGAGTTTGCGAAAGGCCTCGGTCTCTACCAGCCTATAGGGCAGCATCTCCAGGCTCAGCAATTTGGAGATGTGGACGTTGAGGGCTTGGGCATGTGGGTGGCTGGAACTGTATTTCCTCTTGCGCTCTAGCGTCTGCTGTAAAGACAGCTGAACGCTGCGCTGGGACACATTGGTGGACACTGTGGAGGATCGTGGAGGCGAAGGTGAGATTTTCCGGCGGGAGGCGCTCGTGCCGGGGTCCTGGGCAGGGGGTTAACTAGCAGAGGCAGCGAGTGACACAGGGGAAGGAGCAGTGGTGTGACCCGCAGGAGGTGGTGAACGGCCTTGGTTCCATTGAGTGGGGTGTTTAGCACTCATATGCCTGCGCATGCTGGTGGTGGTTAGGCTAGTAGTGGTGGCACCCCTGCTGATCCTGGTGTGGCACAGGTTGCACACCACAGTCCGTCGGTCATCCTCACTTTCTTTAAAGAACCTCCAGACTTGCGAACATCTAGGCCTCGCCACGGGAGCTTCACTACGTGAAACAGTTGCTGCTGATGCACCAGCTCTGGCCTTGCTTCTCCCTCTGGCCACACCACTGCCTCTTCCAACCTGTTCTGGTGCAGCACTCGCCTCCGTCTCAGAAGCACTGTCTTCACTCGACTTATCAACCCAGCTTGTGTCAGTCACCTCGTCATCCTCCGATTCCTCAGTCTGCTCCCCCCTCGGACTTCCTGCCCTGACAACAACTTCACCACTATCTGACAACCGTGTCTCCTCATCGTCCGACACCTCTTTACAAACTTCTTCTACTAAGTCAACATTGTCATCATCATCATCATCACCCACAGACTGTGATAGTTGGAAAACTTGGGCATCGGGAACGAGGTCAGCAGCAACCTGAGAAGTGGTTTGTGACTCTGGGAAGGGTCCAGAAAACAGTTCCTGAGAGTATGCCGGATAGCATTCCAAATTTTCCTGGGAGGGGGCAGACTGGGGGGAAGGAGGTTGAGGTGGAGGAGCCAGAGGAGTGCTCCCTTGGGTAACGTGGGTAAACTGCGTGGAAGACTGACTGGTGGACAAATTACTTGAAGCATTGTCCGCAATCCACGACATCAGCTGTTCGCACTGTTGTGGTTTCAACAGTCCTCTACCACGTGTCCCTGCAAGTTGAGACATGAAGCTAGGGAGTGTAGCTCTGGTTGGACATGAGCTTTGCAAGGAATTTTTTGGGAGGTGTATATTTAACTATACCTCATAGCTCTGATGCCGCCACCTCACCACTAGTGTGCGTGCATTCTAAGTGCTCCCTTGCTCCTGAAGAGCCCGACATGGGCGAAACGAGTAGAGCAAGTCAGGCAGCGTTGGTTAGAGTAACAGCACTTTAGCAGTTATATCAACAGCACAGCGCCATCATTTTTAGCATTCTCAGTGTGGGATGGGATATACAGCAATAGTCCTGGGCTATCTGTTGTTAGACTTTAGGGGACAAGATACATCCTGGTCAGAGGCCCAGTAGTTAACCCATCCCATAGCAGGCTGCAGTGTCTCGTTCCCTATATACTCAGGGCAAGGATAGATCATACTCCTGGCGGAGAGTGTCCGTGGCCCGGAGTGTGGTATATACATATCTTCTGAATAGGGATATTTTAGAGACCCATTGACCTGTAGTACAATCCTTGCACATGTTTGAATAAGGTCCCAGTGATGGTGCATTACTGCACTGCTTAGGTCAATAGGTATCCATTATACATTCTGGTACGTGATTGACTTCTATGGCACCTCACTTGGGATAGTGCACACAGCCATTCAGCACATATTTGTGTTTGTCCTTCCCTAGGTGATTATTTTAAAGAGTTTCAATAAAGCTTTCATTTTAGCGCCCTCATTCAACAGTGATTTCTTGTATATATATATATATATATATATATATATATACACTCACCGGCCACTTTATTAGGTACACCTGTCCAACTGCTCGTTAACACTTAATTTCTAATCAGCCAATCACATGGCGGCAACTCAGTGCATTTAGGCATGTAGACATGGTCAAGACAATCTCCTGCAGTTCAAACCGAGCATCAGTATGGGGAAGAAAGGTGATTTGAGTGCCTTTGAACGTGGCATGGTTGTTGGTGCCAGAAGGGCTGGTCTGAGTATTTCAGAAACTGCTGATCTACTGGGATTTTCACGCACAACCATCTCTAGGGTTTACAGAGAATGGTCCGAAAAAGAAAAAACATCCAGTGAGTGGCAGTTCTGTGGGCGGAAATGCCTTGTTGATGCCAGAGGTCAGAGGAGAATGGGCAGACTGGTTCGAGCTGATAGAAAGGCAACAGTGACTCAAATTGCCACCCGTTACAACCAAGGTAGGCAGAAGAGCATCTCTGAACGCACAGTACGTCGAACTTTGAGGCAGATGGGCTACAGCAGCAGAAGACCACACCGGGTGCCACTCCTTTCAGCTAAGAACAGGAAACTGAGGCTACAATTTGCACAAGCTCATCGAAATTGGACAGTAGAAGATTGGAAAAACGTTGCCTGGTCTGATGAGTCTCGATTTCTGCTGCGAAATTCGGATGGTAGGGTCAGAATTTGGCGTCAACAACATGAAAGCATGGATCCATCCTGCCTTGTATCAACGGTTCAAGCTGGTGGTGGTGGTGTCATAGTGTGGGGAATATTTTCTTGGCACTCTTTGGGCCCCTTGGTACCAATTGAGCATCGTTGCAACGCCACAGCCTACCTGAGTATTGTTGCTGACCATGTCCATCCCTTTATGACCACAATGTACCCAACATCTGATGGCTACTTTCAGCAGGATAATGCGCCATGTCATAAAGCTAGAATCATCTCAGACTGGTTTCTTGAACATGACAATGAGTTCACTGTACTCAAATGGCCTCCACAGTCACCAGATCTCAATCCAATAGAGCATCTTTGGGATGTGGTGGAACAGGAGATTCGCATCATGGATGTGCAGCCGACAAATCTGCGGCAACTGTGTGATGCCATCATGTCAATATGGACCAAAATCTCTGAGGAATGCTTCCAGCACCTTGTTGAATCTATGCCACGAAGAATTGAGGCAGTTCTGAAGGCAAAAGGGGGTCCAACCCGTTACTAGCATGGTGTACCTAATAAAGTGGCCGGTGAGTGTATAGTTAGATTAGGAGCAGCACTACCAGTATTGAAAGTCCGGAGTGCCCACGGTCAAGATGCGACCATCCATCCATTAAATATCTTCAAGAAAGGACTACAGCACATCCATAGAGTAAGTGAAATATGATATTTATTCACCCATGCGACGTTTCGGTCCGCTTACTGGGACCGTTTCAAGCCTGAAAACGGTCCCAGTAAGCGGACCGAAACGTCGCATGGGTGAATAAATATCACATTTCACTTACTCTATGGATGTGCTACAGTCCTTTCTTGAAGATATATATCTATATATATTGTGAGTGATAAACCTGTACAATTCTTAACGTATAATATTACATTAAATACTGTCCTATATTTTTCAGTGAAAGAGATATTGGAGGATGATTATTGTCATAACCATTTAGATCACTTTAATGCATAAAGTATGGATGGGAATTTTATGGCTTGTATGGATTCCCTGCAGTATGTTCATAAAAAAATTTCCACTGTGAAGTGCGTTTCAGTATAAAATGATTTTATTGTGATGTATAAACCACAGCTTTTCTATAAATAGAATACTTATTAGTGGGTAGAGAAAATTAATATGTGTATACTGCCTCTGTATTGCTAAGCTAATCTGCCCACAGGGACAGCATAGAGTTTTTGGCAGGGAGACCTTCAGTTTTCTATTTAAAGCATTCATGGCAAATTAGCGTAATCTAAAGCAGAAAGCAAAAGGCTTACATTTTTTTAAAGCAGATTTATTGGAATCATTAAACTTTACATTGTACATCCCAAAACCTCCAAACAACTTGCATTTTACGCTGTACAGTATATAACAGGTATTTTTGTTTATTACCAGAATAAGAAAAAACTTTACTTATAAAATGAATCGGTAGATTAGATAATAGATGCAGAAGTTTGACCTTCTTGGATAAAAATTGTTTAATTACATGAAACAGATTTGTACAAAAGTAATTTCTGCTCCTGAAGGAATCATGGCTTAATTGGTTCAGGTAACTCAAGCATTTTCCCATTTCATAATTAATTACACTTCTTGTGTCATTTGTTTTAGCTCGTCACACTGTGCAGAAATGACCTGGGGATATGCATAGACATTTGCATACAGCATGTGTTGTACTGTTGCTTCACTATAAAAACTATGTAAGGAGGATTCCTAACGCCTTCAAGGTATGAAAGACTTGGGGGTAGACCTCAATGTGATGTAATTCAGAAAAGATGATAAATGAGACAACCAACATTTCTAACAATCTTTTTGGCAGCTTTAACTGCGCTCTGATGCTAATACACATCTGTTACTAAAGGGCATATGATAAATAAATTACCACAATGACAATGCTTGACATATTAGACACTGCAACAATCTGGAAAGGCGCCAGATCTTAGCTTCAAAATATACTTATGTCCAAGATTATAGTAAAGATGGTACAAACATTTTGCATGAAAACAGGAAGCATATGGGAAACAACCACTCGGAACACTATTATGTGCAGTTAATGTGAAGCAGTGCATGCATTAAACACAGTTCTCTGAATGCAATAATTGTAACTTTCCTACTATACTAATCTGATATCTAGCATATATATATATATATATATATATATATATATATATCTAGCATCCGTTTACTTGAGGCTAGTATAAGTAAAAAGGTTTAACTGTTTCTGTTCCTGAGGTATTCCGTTTATTAACAGAGAAGCTTCAAGCTATGCCTCTGCCATTTATAGTGTTTTATTTATGGGCCCAAGCTATGACAATAATGGACCCCTAATAAAACAGGTCCCTTAACCACTTCCAGTCTGCCCATTGACTATAAACATCCTGGTAGTGGATCTCTATCTCTGAATGGACGTTTTAAAATGTCCTTGAGCTTTGCCTCCTGTGTGCAGCACCTGTACATAGAAGCTCCATGACTCAGCTGCCTTCTGACAGCCAAGAACATGGAGCTTTAACCTGAGACCTTTTTTCCTGGCCTCCAGGCTTTTGATCACTCTGACAAGCTGTCAAAGCCATCACAAATGCTTGTACTATCTCCCTCTCATTACTGCCAGTCACAGAGCAGTTTACAACCACATATGGGGTGTTTCTGCAAACTTCAGAATCAGGAAAATAAATATTCAGGTTTGATTTGCGGTTTACCCTTGCTATCTTATAAGAAAAATGAATTAAAAATTGAAAATCTGCAAAAAATATATATTTATTTTTAAATGTCACCTTCCTTCTGTTTTAATCCTTGTGGGAAATCTAAAGGGTTAACAAACTTTGTAAAAATCAGTTTGGATTACATTGGGGGCTGTAGTTTCTAAAATATGTTCATTTATGGGAGGTTTCTATTATTTAAGCCCCTCAAAGTCACTTTAGAACTGCAAAGGTCCTTTAAAATTAACTATTGGAAATTTTCATGATAATCTTAAAAATTACATCTAAAATTCGAAGCCTTCTAACATCCTCAAAAAATAAAATTACATTTCCAAAAATTATGCCAACATAAAGTGGACATATGGTGAATGTTCATTAATAACAATTTTATTAGATATCCCTATGCAACTTAAAAGCAGAGAAATTAATATTTAAAAAATTGTGATTTTTTTCAAAATTTTCAGTAAATTTTGGATTTTTTATAAATAAGGGTAAAATATATCGAAAATTTACCATTAACACAAAGTACAATGTGTCACAAGAAAACAATCTATGAATGGCTTGGATAAGTAAAAGTGTTCCAAAGTTATTTCCACATGAAGTGGCACATGTCAGATTTGCAAAATTAGGCCTGGTCAGGAAGGGGGTAAATGGCCCGGATGGGAAGTGGTTAAGGTCCTACATACATTAGGGTAGGCCCTCAGAATCATTTTATCTGGTAGGCCCATGGATCTTCAGTCCGATACTGGCCATTTATATTAAAAGTAACACTGGCCATCTAAAACACAAATAAAAATTAAATCAATTGTTTGCTGTTCCCTTACCTCTTTAGTAAGGTATACAAATGGATAATAATTAAGATACATTACTAAGCCATATTGATTTGTTTGCAAATATAATTTCTAGTTTGCAACTTGATTTAGAAAGATCCTCACAGAGCATTGTCCATGTAATATCAGTGGATATGGAATCATTGTATCAACCAACCGGTTTGACTTTGGACTAATCCCAAGGGCATTATCCTGGTGATTCTCCAGTATTTACCTTTTAACTTCTATACAGGGATCTGGACTTTGCTGCAGGGAACCATCAGACTGCCACCACCATCAGACTGTCACCTCCAGTGTAGTTAACAGCTGACCCATGGGAGTCAGAGAAACTGGTGCAAGACACCAAAGGAACAGGCAAAACACATAATCATTAACAGGCCGAAGTCAGGACAGGCAGACTGCATGCAAATCTGTGTTACAGATCTGATATCAAGGCTGGCAGCCAAGGTTCATAACTAGAGATGAGCGAGCACTAAAATGCTCGGGTGCTCGTTATTCGAGTCAAATTTTTCCCGATGCTCGGGTGCTCGTTTCGAATAACGAACCCCATTGAAGTCAATGGGAGACTCGAGCAGTTTTTGCAGGGGACCAAGGCTCTGCCTAGGGAAGACTGGGTGAAAACCTGGAAACCTCAGAAAATGATGGAAACACCATGGAAATGGACAGGAAACAGCAGGGGCAGCATGCATGGATGCCTCTGAGGCTGCCTAATCCCACCATTACCCCAAATTCTCGGGCAACAGCCTGGTGGTGACCCTCAAGGCAATTGTGCTCACCCAGACCATAAAAATTTAGCGTGGCCCTGTATGGCTTTGACTACAGAGTGACTGAGTTACACTGCAGGAGCAGGCGAAGCACATAAAAATTTATAGAGGCCCTGTATGGCTGTGACTACAGAGTGACCGAGTTACAGTGCAGGAGCAGGCGAAGCACATAAAAATTTATTGTGGCCCTGTATGGCTATGACTACAGAGTGACCAAGTTACACTGCAGAAGCAGGCGAAGCACATAAAAATTTAGCGTGACCCTGAATGGCTGTGACTACATAGTGACCGAGTTACAGTGCAGGAGCAGGCGAAGCACATAAAAATTTAGCGAGGCCCTGTATGGCTATGACTACAGAGTGACCAAGTTACAGTGCAGGAACAGGCGAAGCACATAAAAATTTATCGTGGCCCTGTATGGATGTGACTACAGAGTGACCGAGTTACAGTGCAGGAGTAGGCGAAGCACATAAAAATTTATCGAGGCCCTGTATGGCTGTGACTACAGAGTGACCGAGTTACAGTGCAGGAGCAGGCGAAGCACCTAAAAATTTAGCGTGAACCTGTATGGCTGTGACTACAGAGTGACCGAGTTACACTGCAGAAGCAGGCGAAGCACATAAAAATTTAGCGTGACCCTGTATGGCTGTGACTACAGAGTGACCGAGTTACACTGCAGAAGCAGGCAAAGCACATAAAAATTTAGCGTGACCCTGTATGGCTGTGACTACAGAGTGACCGAGTTACAGTGCAGGAGCAGGCGAAGCACATAAAAATGTATCGTGGCCCTGTATGGCTGTGACTACAGAGTGACCGAGTTACAGTGCAGGAGCAGGCGAAGCACATAAAAATTTATCGAGGCCCTGTATAGCTGTGACTACAGAGTGACTGAGTTACACTGCAGGAGCAGGCGAAGCACATAAAAATTTACAGTGGCTCTGTATAGCTATGACTACAGAGTGACCGAGTTACAGTGCAGGAGCAGGCGAAGCACATAAAAATTTAGTGTGAACCTGTATGGCTGTGACTACAGAGTGACCGAGTTACAGTGCAGGAGCAGGTGAAGCACATAAAAATTTATCGTGGCCCTGTATGGCTTTGACTACAGAGTGACCGAGTTACAGTGCAGGAGCAGGCGAAGCACATAAAAATTTATCGTGGCCCTGTATGGCGGCGGTGACAACAGAGTGATCGAGTTAGCTACTGAGGTAGCAGGTGAACCACCCAAAAATTTAGCCTAACACAGCATGGTGGTGACACCACCAATGTCTTTGTTCGACTGAGATTGGAGTCAAATGGCTGTAGGTGAGCCTCCCAAAAAATTTTTTTTGGAGTGTGTGAAGTCGACCCTCCGAAAAAAAAATAATTTTGTGTCTGTGGTTGACGATACTGAAAAATTGTTTTAGAGTGTCTGTAGTTGACGATACTGAAAAATTGTTTTAGAGTGTCTGTAGTTGACTCTCCTGAAAAATTGTTTTAGAGTGTCTGTAGTTCACGCTCCTGAAAAATGGTTTTAGAGTGTCTGTAGTTGACGCTCCGGAAAAATTGTTTAGAGAGAGGGCCTGTAGGTGGCCCTCCGGAAACATTGTCTTAAAAGAGTGCCAGTTGGCCCTCTAAAAAATTCCCTTTTGGGTCAGCGTTTGGCAATGAAGAGAAGGAGGAGGAGGAGTAGAGGAGAGGAGAGGAGAGGAATCGGATACATAAGGAATCGTATTCTTTAGCTGCTTTCCCCCGGAGGAGATTTGAATTCCGGTGAAATCCAGGCTTTGTTCATTTTAATAAGCGTCAGCCTGTCAGCGCTGTCAGTTGTACGCTTATCGGTGATGATGCCACCAGCTGCACTGAATACCCGCTCTGACAACACGCTAGCGACAGGGCAGGCCAGCACCTCCAAGGCGTACAGCGCCAGTTCAGGCCACATGTCCAGCTTTGAAACCCAGTAGTTGTATGTAGCAGAGTGATCGCTATGGATGTTGGTATGGTCAGCTAGGTACTCCCTCACCATCTTTCTGTACAGCTCCCCCCTACTCTGCCTAGACTGGGGACAGGTGACAGTGTCTTGCTGGGGTGACATAAAAGTGGCAAAGGCCTTGGAGAGCGTTCCCCTGCCAGTGCTGGACAAGCTGCCTGCTCGCCTCCTTTCTCCCGCTACTTGGCCCACAGAACCACGCCCTCTGCCGCTAGCGGCGTCAGATGGGAATGATTGTTTCAGCTTGTGCACCAGGGCCTGTTGATATTGATTCACTCTCATACTCCTTTCCTCTACAGGGATGAGAGTGGAAAGGTTCTGCTTGTACTGTGGGTCCAAGAGAGTGAACACCCAGTAATCGGTGTTTGAAAAAATGCTTCTAACGCGAGGGTCACGAGATAGGCAGCCTAACATGAAGTCTGCCATGTGCGCCAGAGTCCCAACACGCAAGAATTCCCTCTCCTCACTCGCCTGACTCTCCATTTCCTCCTCCTCCTCCAAGTCCTCCTCTTCAGCCCATACACGCTCAAGAGTTAAGGACTGAGAACTGGTACCCTCTTCTGTCTCGCCGACATTCTCCTGCTCTTCCTCCTCATCCCCCTCCTCCGATACACGCTGACAAACAGACCGGAGGGTGCTCTGGCTATCAAGCGATGTATCTTCCTCCACCGTCTCTTGTGACAAGCGCAAAGCATCCGACTTGATGCTGAGCAGTGAGTTTTTCAACAGGCAAAGCAGCGGGATGGTGAGGCTGATAATGGCGGCATCGCCGCTGACCATTTGTGTTGACTTCTCAAAGTTGCTCAACACCTGACAGATATCAGACATCCACGTCCACTCCTCATTGTAGACTTGAGGAAGCTGAATGACCTCACTACCAGTTCTGGTGGAAGTTGACATCTGGCAGTCTAGAATCGCTCTGCACTGCTGGTAAACTCTGGATAACATGTTTAATGTTGCGGAAATGCAAACAGATGCGGCGCACCTTGGTGAGCAAATCTGACAAATTGGGGTATGTCTTGAGGAACCGCTGAACTATGAGATTGAACAAGTGGGCAAGGTATGGCACATGTGTCATTCTGCCGAGTTGCAGAGCCGCCACCAGGTTACGCCCGTTGTCACACACAACCATGCCTGGCTTGAGGTTCAGCGGTTCCAGCCATAGATCAGTCTGCGCCGTGATGCCCTGTAACAGCTCTTGGGCGGTGTGCCTTTTGTCACCTAAGCTCAGCAGTTTGAGCACCGCCTGCTGGCGCTTACTCACGACACTGCCTGCTGTGTCTAGAGCTACCGACTGAAGGCGCCGTGCCCACGGATGGTAATTCGGAGGAGGGTTGTAAGAAGAGGCATAGTACATCTGAGAAACCGTGACCAAGGTAGGCCCCGCAATCCTCGGTGTGGGCAGTACATGAGCGGCCCCAGGGTCAGACTCGGTCCCAGCCTCCACCAAGTTAACCCAATGTGCCGTCAGTGAGATATAGTGTCCCTGCCCGGCAGCACTTGTCCACGTGTCCGTGGTTAGGTGGACCTTATCACTAACCGCGTTGGTCAGGGGACGGATGATGCTCTATGACACGTGCTGGTGTAGGGCTGGGACGGCACATCGGGAAAAATAGTGGCGGCTGGGGACCAAGTATCGAGGGACAGCCACCGCCATCAGGTTGCGGAAATCCTCAGTCTCTACCAGTCTATAGGGCAGCATCTCCAGGCTCAATAATTTGGAGATGTGTACGTTTAGGGCTTGTTCATGTGGGTGGCTGGAATTGTATTTGCGCTTGCGCTCAAATGTCTGCTGCAAAGACAGCTGAACGCTGCGCTGGGACACATTGGTGGAGGTTGTGGAGGATCGTGGAGGTGAAGGGGTGGTTGTAGGGCGGGAGGCACTTGTGCCGGGGTTTCGGGGGCGGGGGATTGACTCGCTGAGCCAGCATGTGACACAGGGGAAGGGGCAGTGGTGTGACCCACAGGTGGTGAACGGCCTTGGTTCCACTGAGTCGGGTGTTTAGCACTCATATGCCTGTGCATGCTGGTAGTGGTTAGGCTGGTAGTGGTGGCTCCCCTGCTGATCCTGGTGTGGCACAGGTTGCACACCACAGTCCGTCGGTCATCCTCACTTTCTTTAAAAAACCTCTAGACTTGCGAACATCTAGGCCTTGGCACGGGAGCTTGACTCCATGAAACAGTTGCTGATCTACCTGCTCTGGCCCTGCTTCTCCCTCTGGCCACCCCACTGCCTCTTCCAACCTGTTCTGGTGCTGCACTTGCCTCCCCCTCAGAAGCACTGTCTTGAGTTGGATTACCAACCCAGCTCGGGTCAGTCACCTCATCATCCACCAGCTCTTCCTCCGATTCCTCTCTCTGCTCCCCCCTCGGACTTACTGCCCTGACAACAACGTCACTGTCTGACAACCGTGTCTCATCATCATCATCATCATCATCTGACACCTCTTCACGCACTACTTGCACTAAGTCCACACTCTCATCACCCACAGACTGCGAAAATTCTAAATTTTGGGCATCAGGACAGAGCAACTGCTCAGGTTGCTCTTGAGCAGTGGTTTGTGTCTTTGGGTAGGGTCCTGAAAAGAGTTGCTGTGAGTATGCCGGATCTGAATCCATATTTTCCATGGGGGGGCAGGTTCGGGGGAAGGAGGTTGAGCTGGAGGAGCCAGAGGTCTACTCCCTTGGCTAGCGTGGGTGGACTGCGTGGAAGACTGGGTGGTGGATAAATTATTGGACGCATTGTCCGCTATCCACGTCATCACCTGTTTGCACTGTTGTGGTTTCAATAGTGGTGTACCAAGTTAACCAGTAAGTTGCGAGATGAAGCTAGGGAGCAAAACTCTGCGGCGTTCCACTGCTCCCTCATCAACATGTACTGTGTCACCCTGCCCAGGACCAAGGCCTCTGCCCCCTACACTACTTGAACGCCCACGCTCACGCCCTCGTCCTCGACCCTTAGCCCATGGGTTCAACATTTTGTATGTTCACTTCAATGTATGATATATTACTGAGAGAATAAACGTAGTGTTTAGATGGCGGTTTTTGTCCCACAAATCACTCAATTTGTCGCTGCACTGTATAATTTGAAAACTGAGAGAAAAGACGTAGTGTTTAGATGTAGGCTTTAGGCCCGCAAATCACTGAATTTGTTGCTGCACTGTATAATTAGAAAAAAGAGAGAAAAGAAGTAGTGTTTAGACGGCGGTTTTATTCCCGCAAAGCACTTAATTTGTCGCTGCACTGTATCATTTGAAAACTGAGAGAATAAACTTATTGTTTAATCGGCGGTTTTTGTCCCGCAAACCACTCAATTTGTCGCTGCACTGTATAATTTGAAAACTGAGAGAAAAAACGTAGTGTTTAGATGTAGGCTTTAGGCCCGCAAATCACTGAATTTGTCACTGCACTGTATAATTAGAAAAAAGAGAGAAAAGAAGTAGTGTTTAGACGGCGGTTTTATTCCCGCAAAATACTTAACACCTTTACAGGCGATATACCAACTCTTGCCCCAGATATAATAATTATTTGACTCCTAAGAATTAACTTTTAATCTAACATTTTAAAAACAGGAAGAGTAACACCATTGTTAAAATTCTCTGAATGTGTACGCTGTCACTCCTAGATAATCAATGACAAAGGTTTGGGCAGCAAACCCCTGAAGAAGTCAGCGGTTAGCTGATGAAACATGTTGGGGGGTAGTATATAGTTTTTATCTTCTGATGTTGCCTGCACTGTCCTCAACTCAGTACTCACTTAAGCAGGGTATCTAATGATACAGGTCGCCAGGAGATCACATGGTGACGTTTTGCACTATATTAATAGTACCTATAACAGACGTTGGATAGTGCACATCCAGCGCCTGAGTCATTGATTATCTAGGAGTGACAGCGTACACATTCAGAGAATTTTAACAATGGTGTTACTCTTCCTGTTTTTAAAATGTTAGATTAAAAGTTAATTCTTAGGAGTCAAATAATTATTATATCTGGGGCAAGAGTTGGTATATCGCCTGTAAAGGTGTTAAGTATTTTGGTAATTTCACCACTACCCAGATAGGGTCTCTTTATGAATATTTTATTCCCGCAAAGCACTCAATTTGTCGCTGCACTGTATAATTTGAAAACTGAGAGAATAAACGTAGTGTTTAGACGGCGGTTTTTGTCCCGCAAACCACTCAATTTGTCGCTGCACTGTATAATTTGAAAACTGAGAGAAAAGACGTAGTGTTTAGATGTAGGCTTTAGGCCCCCAAATCACTGAATTTGTCGCTGCACTGTATAATTTGAAAACTGAGAGAAAAAACGTAGTGTTTAGATGTAGGCTTTAGGCCCGCAAATCACTGAATTTGTCACTGCACTGTATAATTAGAAAAAAGAGAGAAGAGATGTAGTGTTTAGATGTAGGCTTTAGGCCCGCAAATCACTGAATTTGTCGCTGCACTGTATAATTAGAAAAAAGAGAGAAAAGACGTAGTGTTTAGATGTAGGCTTTAGGTCCGCAAATTACTGACTTTGTCGCTGCACTGTATAATTTGAAAACTGAGAGAATAAACGTAGTGTTTAGACGGCGGTTTTTGTCCCGCAAACCACTCAATTTGTCACTGCACTGTAAAATTTGAAAACTGAGAGAATAAACATAGTGTTTACACGGCGGTTTTGTAACGCAAATCACTCAATTTGTCAGTGCACTGTATAATATATAACAGAGAGAAAAAACGTAGTGTTTAGACGGCGGCTTTAGTACCGCAAAGCACTCAATTTGTCGCTGCACTGTATAATTTGAAAACTGAGAGAATAAACGTAGTGTTTAGACGGCGGTTTTGTAACGCAAACCACTCAATTTGTCACTGCACTGTATAATATATAACTGAGATAAAAAAACGTAGTGTTTAAACGACGGCTTTAGTATGGCAAAGCACTCAATTTGTCGCTGCACTGTATAATATATAACTGAGAGAATAAACGTATTCCCTAGACTGACGCTAATGTACAGTACACTACATAATTGTTCACTGGACTGTACTGTATATAACTGAGAGAAAAAACATATTCCCTAGACTGCACTACAGATCCCAGCAAGCCAAGGTGCAGCAGCAGCAGCAGCAAAAATGAGTACTGAGAGGGCTTTGGGCAATTTCTTTTGGGTCTGTGTGGACCACGTGCTGTCCCTTCTACCACCAATGCACAGCATGCAGCCAAGATGGCGGTAGCTGCACTACAAGTCCCAGCCACCAGCAGACCCCCCCAAAAAAGTGCTTGTAGCCCTTAGAAGGGTTGTTGGGTTCTTTGGGGATAATTCCTGCCTAACCAACATCTAAATTGAGGCCCTAACAGCGTGCAGCCAAGATGGCGGTAGCTGCACTACAAGTCCCAGCCAGCAGCCAGGAGGAGACGAAAAAAAAAAAAAAAGTGCTTGTAGCCCTTAGAAGGGCTGTTGGGTTCTTTGTGGATGATTCCTGCCTAACCAACAACTAAATTGATGCCCTATCACTCTCCCTGACAGACAGCAGCTCTATCCCTAATCTCATGCAGGCGGCGTCTGACGCGAGCAGCGCGGGACCAGATTCTTATATTCCCATGTCATCTGATCTGGCCAGCCAATCCCTGCTATCAACTTGTAGGGGCCCCACGTGATGCTAGGAGGCAGGAACCTAGCTAAAGGCTCATGGGCCCTGGTGCAAGAGTTCAACTTGGGCCCCCCTTCCCTTAGTGCTCTGTGTGTCTTCTTATGTGGCACAAGTGTTTTTGGGCCCCCTAAGGCTCCTGGGCCCGGTAGCAACTGCTACCTCTGCACCCCCTATAGCTACACCCCTGCTAGGAGGTACCAAAGACTCTCCTGCATGTTCATTGGCTGAAAAAAGCACCTAACATGCAGGAAGAGGAAGTTGCCATTTCCTCGAGGATCGCGATATGCTCGCCCGAGTAGGAACTTAACAGGCTAGGAACCTAATTGCTTAGGCAAGTAAATGCAGACACAGATTAGCAATTCGAAGAAGCCATGTAGCAGCACACAGAGCAATGAGAGGAGGGGAGTGGTAGTGAAGGAACAATTAGAAGTAGTAGTTGTTCAATAAGTAATGATCCTAATAAAAGTAGTGGAACAGTGACAGAAATGGGCCTCCAAAGTAACAGCCCTTGCGTGATACAGGAGTGCAAATAAAACTCTAACTAAATACATACAGAAATGCAATCTCTAAAGAAAAAGTCACAGCTAATTTTCTAAAGCTGTAAAGCTGGACACACACTACATTAGATTAACCTCAAATGACAATTTCTTTGGGATCAGCGGTCTGTCTAATCTGCATTGACCTTTTCCACTTAGGCTGAGCCACTGACAGATTTAACTAATCTCGGTGTGCAGGTTTATGGGGGGGGGGTTGGGGGGTTGGGAGGTTGGGAGGGTCTTCTGACAACCAGGTAATGTGTAGTCTCAGGTTTAAGGATGCCAGTTATTATTGTTTAAAACACATGGGTGTAAAGACTGCACCATTTTATTTTGCGTGATTTAGATATATTCTGTTACTTCTAAGGTGGCAGTATTGGGTCCAGTGTAGAGTCCTGCTGGTCAATACACTGTAAAACACAGGTTTTTTTTAACATTGATTTAATAAGTATTAAAAGGGTAGTCCCATGAAGAGTATTCTACATTTTTAAAGGAACATCTGGATCTGAAAACTTTAGTTTAAAAACATAGTATAGCCTGTGAGTTAATCAATAAAACTTGTAAAATCTGTGTAGTACCACCTACTGTTTTTTTCCCCCTATTTCTATGTCTACCTTGCTGAGGCGGACATAGTTGCTCCTTTGCATCCCACAACTGCCACCCACCCTATCTTCTGTTAGATGCTGTGATAGTTACATGGAGAGAGCTGCAGCAGAAAGGACACCCCCCTCAGAAAGTACACACACCCTGAGCTGCCGGTTTGAATTAAATCTTGTAGAGCAATTTGAGCAATGGATGGGTATATTTCTTGATTCATATGAAGTACAGAGCTGGTTTTAGCTTTGTTAGAAAGACATTTTCATGTACTATATGATGACGGATTTTCATTTATTACATTAATTATGGAAAACTGCTTTAAGTATACATAAAATGAAATGCATCCTTTTCTGTTACTTTATATAGGTTATTACTTTCATCATATCTTCTTATTGCTGTAGTTCTTAGTTATGTGTTGCCGATTTCACTAATATATCTCTTCTGGAGAAAGATTATTGCCTATCTTTGGAGAATTCAGGATCAAAGATGTTAGCAGCTATTCATGTGTGGAGATGATACCCAGAGACACACTAATTCATCAGATTGAAATGTGTGTTACTCATCATAAACTGTACAGCTACACATGTAACCCACTGCTGGCAATTTTGCTCTTGTAATGTAACATAATAGATCTTGTGAAGGTTTCTCACAAAGAAAAATTGGTGATCAGACAAAGCAGCTTCACATAGTCATAGCTTTTCCTTTGCAGTTGGTGTCAAGTGCAGTTCCTAATTGGATATGAAAACCTAGATTCATTACATGGTTCAAGCTTGCAAGTTGCTATACTATGTTTTTAGGTCATTTTATGATCAAACCATGCTAATAAACATTGATTTATTCCATTCTGATATCTTGACTATAGCATCATATTATGAAAATGTGTAAGCAAAAGCAATCTATAATTGGAAATGACAAAAATGAATATATCATTGCCTATACTCATTCGTACCACCTTTTTAAAGACACAACAGGGTTTACAATATACCTGCATTTTAGACAATACCACTCATTGAATCATATGGTTGTGTTATGAGGTCCCTGTGCAAGGAAAGGGAAGGGAGCAGAGGAGCTGGTCTCCATCGCCTTATTATCAATAGTGCAATACTGTGTTGTTTGTTTTCAGATTTATAAAAGATGCATTCTGACTTTTGTAATCTTTCTGGTGATGATAATATGTTGACTGCTGTCACCAATGCACAAGTAAAAAGGGAAATGTAAAGGTTTTTTTTAGGTCCCTAAACTCCCTCCATAATGTAACCCATGTTTTCAGTGATATTCCTATATACATCTATAGATGCAGGAGAACCTATAAAATAAACTTTCAATAGGGGTTTCAGTGATCAGACCCTCAGTGATTAGTTAGTTATTCCCTATCCTGTGGATAGGGGATAAATTTCATACTTGCTACAACTACAATATATAATAGATTAAGGAATGTTAAACTTCAGGGACCTGTGTAGTTTTTTCAACCTGAATTACGTTTCCTATTGAATGTGATTCTATTCCCCAGTCACTTCTGGGAGGTGATATGGTTATAGCAATAAGCTAGCCAAATTTTATTCAGTGAAACCTCTTTGAAAGGATCACTTAGAAGTGGTCTTCTAGGGGGTAGTCCACTACGAGAAGTTGACTAGTGTATGTAGAAAATAAAGACTGAAAATCTGTTGCAGGAAATCTGGTGGAAATAAAAGAGTAGTTTTCTCAAAGAGGTAGTCATTTGGACAGGTTTCACCATATAGTATATGTAAGTACCTAATGCACAATGGAAAGTTTTCTATAGCTAAACCATCACTTTTAGTGTTGGGCAAATCAAAGTCAAATTAATTGACTTCAATCCAAATTTCAGGAAAAATTTGATTTGCCACTAAGCCAAATTTCCTTGTGCTTCGTGGTAACGAATTAATCTTCCCTGAAATGGCGATAAAAACAAAAAAAAACATACATTTGCGTACGAAGAAGCCGTCACAGCCATCTTGATTGAAGATACTGCACAGAATCACTGATGACGTCACCATGACCTGATTAACCCCTGAAAGGCCTAAACGGTAGCCTCAGATGCCATGATCTGCGATGAACGCAACATCTGAGGGGTTCAACGATCGCCGTTCCCCATCATTGCAGCCACTACATACAAAGAATATGCACTTTGTGATGAATTCATTTGTCATTAATCGAATTTCTTTGTGAAATTCGGTGAAGTAGCTGAATCGAGTATTCAGAACTTCGCTCATCTCTAATCACTTTAATTTTTAATTTTCTAAATGCTCAACAGCAAAATCTCATTGACAGAAAAATGAGAATTGCATTGAAAAATGTTTTTCTTGGGTAGTGGTTTTCTCAAATAGGTTGCTAGTATACATAATATATGGTATAATTAAAAACCTGAACAAGAAATCCGGTGTCGATACAGAGGTGGTCATCTCAAAGAGGTAGCCTATTGAAAAGGTGGATCAAGTGAAGATCATGTCCTCTTGGATTATTTATTTTAATGTATTTCACTTAATTTCTTATTTCATCTAACATAAGCAATAAATTATATATCATTTATTAATTATTAGAGATGAGCGAGTAGTGAAATATTCGAAAGTTCAAATTTCGATTCGAATAGACCGCGATATTCGACTATTCGACCGAATATCGAATCCCATTAAAGTCTATGGGAAAAAAATGCTCGCCACTTGGAAATCTCAATTCGACCACTTGGAGGTCACCAAGTCCACCCTGAAACCTCAGAAAATGATGCCAACACTGCTGGAATGCAACTGGGACAGCAGGGGAAGCATGTCTGGGTGCATATAACGCGCCCAAGTCGCACTATTACGCCACTATCACAGCCTCTCAACAATACACTCCAAAGACAATATAACCTCTCTGTAAAGTGAGACCATACAAGGAAACCTTCTTTCCTCTACATTGCCATGGACCCCAAGCCAAACTAGACAAAAAAGAAGAAAAAATTCTGCACCCCTTAAAATCACGTTGCCTATGACAACCACAGATGGCATAGGCAAGGGGGAAAGCAAATAGACCCCACCCCTAATTGTCATTGTGTGTGTGTGTGAGATTGTGGTCAGACATGTCTTCTTTAAAATGTAAAAAACAACTCAAACACATGCAGAAGCCTTAAAATGCCCAAATTGTTGGCGCTTGAGATGTCAGTGACCCGACCTGGCCCAGTGTCATGTCTAGCAGGTAAAGCAGTGGGGATGTTGAGGGATGCGTAGGACCGCAAAAAGGCAGGAAGAGGCCGTGGGGCTGGCCAGAGGCTCATGGAGAAGGCAGGCTAGAGCCCGCAGGGCCGCATCTCTTCCCTATAACAGGCCCCCACACAAAGCTCTCCCATCGAGGGCTCTTAGGTCCTTGTTGTGAAGATATTTTAATGAGTGCGCAAAGTGAGGTAGCCTTAGGCCCAAGAGGTGAGACCTTGAAAAAATTATGTGGAGGCCCAAGAGGTGAGACCTCTTAAAAATTATGTGGAGGCCCAAGAGGTGAGACCTCTTAAAAATTGATGTGGAGGCCCAAGAGGTGAGACCTCTTTAAAAAATTGTGGAGGCCAAGAGGTGAGACCTCTTAAAAATTTGTGTGGAGGCCCAAGAGGTGAGACCTCTTAAAAATTGTATTAAGGCCCAAGAGGTGAGACCTCTTAAAAATTGTTTTAGGGCCAAGAGTGAGTCTTAAAAATTGTGTGGAGGCCCAAGAGGTGAGACCTCTTAAAAATTGTATTAAGGCCCAAGAGCTGAGACCTCTTAAAAATTGTGTGGAGGCCAAGAGGTGAGACCTCTTAAAAATTGTATTGGAGGCCCAAGAGGTGAGACCTCTTAAAATTGTGTGGAGGCCCAAGAGGTGAGAACCTCTTAAAAATTGGAGGCCCAAAGAGGTGAGACCTCTTAAAAATTTATGTGGAGGCCCAAGATGAGCTTAAAATTGTTAAGGCCCAAGAGGTGAGCCTCTTAAAAATTATGTGGAGGCCCAAGAGGTGAGACCTCTTAAAAATTGTATTAGGCCCAAGAGGTGAGACCTCTTAAAAATTGTTTTAGGGCCCAAAGAGGTGAGACCTCTTAAAAATTTGTGGAGGCCCAAGAGGTGAGACCTTTAAGTAAAAGGTGAGACCCTGAGACCCTCTTAAAAATTGTTTGGAGGCCCAAGAGTGAGCCATAAATATTTTTTTTTTTTTTTTTTACGGAGCAATTCTACGGCGGTTAAGGAGGAGGAGGAGGTGGAGGAGGAAATGGCACTTCATACAGATGGCACTTCACTTTTGGCTGCTTTCCACTGTTGGAGAAGCAAAGTCCGGGTCAATCCACTTGCTGTTCATTTTGATTAGCGTCAGCCTGTCGGCACTGTCGGTTGACAGGCGGCTGCGCTTATCGGTTATAATGCCCCCGGCTGCGCTGAACACCCTTTCTGATAGCACGCTGGCGGCAGGGCAGGCAAGCACCTCCAAGGCGTACAGGGACAGTTCCAGCCACGTGTCCAACTTGGAGACCCAGTAAGTGTAGGACGCCGAGGGATCGGGGAGGACAGGGGTACGGTCTGCCAGGTACTCCCGCAACATCCGCCGATACTTGTCCCTCCTGCTGATAGCGGGCCCCGCAGTGATGGAAGTTGCACGAGGGGGTGCCATGAACGTGTCCCACACCTTGGAGAGTGTTCCCCTGGTGGCTGTGGGCCTGATCGATGTTGTGGGACTCTGGGAGACCCTCTCCTCTCTGCCGCCAGCGATGGTGGGTGGGAAAATCTCCATCATGTTCTGCACGAGTTCCCTCTGGTATTCCAGCAATCGATTCGTCCTCTCCTCTACCGGAATAAAAGAGGAGACGTTATCTTTATACCGGGGGTCCAGGATTGCGAAGACCCAGTACAGTTTGTTCTCCACTATCCGGACAACACGTGTGTCCCGGGAAAAGCAGCCCAGCATGAAGTCAGCCATGTGTGCCAGACTCTGAATAGGCATGACCGTCACTGCCCCCACCAGAAGGATCACTTGCCATTTCCTCCTCTTCCTCTTCCGCCTCCTCTCCGCCCCATCCGCGCTGAACCAATGGGACGCACACAGCCTGACTGCTACCCTCGCCGCCAGCATCCTCCTCCTCTTCCACAGCCACCTCCACGTCGTCCCTCCTCCTCATCCTCCTCCTCCTGCAACTGCCACCGTGAAGCAGACAAAAGTGTGGTCTGACTGTGTAGCTCCGTTGCGTCTCCTCCTACCCCCGTCTCCTCTGCGTGCAATGCGTTCTCCCTTATTGCGATGAGCGATTCTTTAAGGACGCATAGGAGCGGGAT